>PYUH01000412.1:6361-71041 GCA_016808085.1 Suaeda aralocaspica | reverse complement strand
CCCATAAATTAATCAAACCCAACAAATCCAAGTAAGTATGCTACAATACCCCAATTCAATTTAACTCCTTAAACTCGCAAATTCATGAATTATTGCTCTAAATTTTCTCTAAATTCACGAATTATTGCACATTACCGAAAAAAATTGAGAAACAAAGACAAAAATCAGAAGGAAAATTGAGGCAATTACCGACAAAGAAGAAGCAGTTGTGACGAAGAAGAAGCCGACGGCGAAGAAGAAGAACAAGACGGCGAAGAAGAAGAACAAGACGGCGAAGAAGAAGCAGCAACGACGAAGAAGAACAAGACGGCGAAGAAGAAGAAGGGAAGAAGAGCAAGAGTTAGGGTTTTTTTTTTTTTCACAGTGTTGAGAGGGAGGGAGGGACGAACAAGGAGGCTTCGAGTGAGTGTAGAGGGAGTAAGGTTTGAGGGAAGAAGAAGGAGTTAGGGTTTTTTTTTTTTTTTGTTTTTGCGCGACAAAATAACAAGTTAAACAGCAAAATTAATTCTGTCGGAATTTTGCGACGGAATTTCCGACGGACTAAATTCCGTCGCAAAATTCCGACGGAAATTTCCGTCGCAAAATATAATTTTCCGTCACAAATTTCTTAAATTTTGTAAGCACTTTTGTAGGAAAATACCGACGGAAAATTCCGTCGCAATTGTAATAATTCCGTCGCAACTTTGCGACGGAATAAAATTCCGTCGTAAATTACTGAATTTGCGACGGAAAAACATTCCGTCGCAAAATTCCGTCGCTAATAAGCTGTTTTCTTGTAGTGTGTTCTACTGTAACTCCCTTGACAGAAGGCCAATTCCCTTGAGTATACATCAAGTCCCTTAGTTGGAACTTTGAGAATTTCAGTCAATTTCTTTTCAGTCAGATTAATGGGAGTATCCTTAACGAACGAGAAATAGCATCCATCGTCCTTAGTATGCAAGTGTTCATAAAATTCTTCAACCAATGGCATGAAAACATCTGGATCTTTAGCAAACAAAACAGACCACTTCTGAAAATCTAAAGCCTCTTTAATCTCAACTAAAATTTTTTGTGCAACCCAACTCTTTGCAACAGAAAAACCAACCACAATTTGTCTATCTTTGAGAATATATAGGGGTTGAGGAGTAGAAGACTTAATTTTCTTAGATTTAGCACCCGAAGAGACCACAATAGCAAATTGCTTTCTCTTATGCCCTGCTGTGGACTGGTCTGGTTGTGCTTCGCGCATGATAGCCTTGCCTTTGGAAGCCTCAACACCCTTCCTGGCAACCGTTTTCACTCGAGCACCCTTGCTTGCTATAGTCTTAGTGCCCTCCTTCACAGCAGCTATCTCACACTACTACAAAAACACCCTACGGCAACGCGCCATTAGTGTCGCCTCTATTTAATATGCGACGCTAAAGGTTTTTACATCGCCTATTAAGTTTGAGGCGATGCAATAGGTTGGACTAAAAAATGAAAAAGATGTTTTAGTGTCGCCTTCTATCATACGTTGAGGCGACACTAAAATTTTACTTTATAGCATCCCCTCTTAAAAGACATTGGAAGCAAAAAGTTATTGCATCGCCTACAATTTTAAGTGTGATGCTGAAAATTTTAGTGTCGCCTATTACATTTGAGGCGATGCTAAAAGGTGGTGGAATTTGCATCGCCTCTTACAAACAGGCGACACTAAAAGGGTATTCGCATAAGCTTAAAATGTAGTCATTATTATAATCATCATAACTTCGCGCTCGGGTGTTTGAATGAAGAATTTTTTTTCAAATTGATTATTTTTTCGAGCTCCACGCCATGGCAATTTCCCGAATGGGATTTGGCCCATTATTTTTCCAGAAAAAGCCTTCTAGCACCCTTTTATTGGACAAACAATATTTGTATACAATAACAATATTGTAATAGCTATACACATGTTTATCATACTTGTTTTTTTTTCTAATTAATTATAATAAAATATTAAACAAAACGTTATACATCAAGCAAAAAAATCCCAAAGCCTTAGCCAAAATCACCCTCCCTCCAAAATTTTGGTAAAAAATTAAAACCAACCCTCCAAACTAAAGTTAAAAATTGGAAGGCGAAACTCAAGTCCACTAAAGCCTACTCCGCTCAACCAAACGCCCACTCAACTTCAGTTTCTACTCCACCAAACGCCTACTCCACTCGCCGCCCACTCAACTTCAGTTTCTACTCCACCAAACGCTAATACAAAACAAGATGATAACTTTAAAGGTTTGTTGAAGAACTTCTAAGAATGATGCAAGTATGGGGGAAATCATGGCTTATGGGGATTCAAGGCTTTTGGGATCTTCAAAGACATCATCATGGGTGTGTATGGTGACACACGAAAATACTTGATCATTGAAGCAAAGGAAAGAATGGTGGAATTAGGGGAATAAGATGGTTTTGCCTATGAGTTTTTCCCACTTCACTTGATAGGGTTTTCTCATTTTTAGGCATTGAGTTTTTTAATTCTTGAAGTGTCTAAATCATAATTTACAACCTTATATACATGGGAAATTACTTCTTGAAGGTTTATTAATTAAGAGATTGAATCTTGAAAGGTTTCTTGAAGATTTGACGAAAAACCACAAAAATGCGCAAAATTGGACGAAGCCTAGATTGTATCAATTTTGACGTTCTTTGGGTGGATCAAATTTTTGTGTTCTGGTTGTAATTTCTTGATTATCTTGATTAGCATGTTAAGAATAAGTTTGTTAGGATATTTTTCAGATAAGATAGAGTTTGTTAGGATAGTTTAGCAAGTTGTATGACATGGAGTGATCATGTGGCATTCTTATCTTGTGAGTCATTGATGAGTCACTAGATTAGGGTGAATTTTCCTAATGTTATGCGTGTGAAGTTAGCTTAGTTTGTTTAGTATTTGTTGATGATTATGACTATAAATAATCTGAACATTACATTGTAAAAATTCAGATTTGAACATTCAATAAAACATTATTGTTTTGAGTTTATTTGTTTTCTACAAAACAAAACAAAAACCGAAGAAATTTTCGAGTGTGTAAAATTTCAAACTTCTTAAAAAGAGTTGGTGATTAGGCTTTAGACTCTTGTGAGGATAATTTTAGGGATTGAGGGTGCTTAGCTTCAATCAGTTCATAAAATTATTCGACTTAGATCGATTTTCTTGGTGCTTGGCTTTAGAGAAAACCGAACTAAGGACATACCCTTGTGAGTGACGATTTTTCTTATCAACATTCACATCAACTTTTGGTGCTTTTCATTGAGAGGACATTAATCCTCAAGGTTATTGGTATCAATTTCATTGTTGAAACAAAAGTAATCATGTCAGCTGATGTGGTAAATACTCCTAAGATCACTGCGGAGGAATTGCGCAAAGACATCGAAGAACTATAGGCCATGTTTGAGGCCACCATGAAAGGGTTTGCCGAAAAATTGAAATCACCAAGCAAGTCTAAGGGTGTAAGTAAAGGGGAGACGGATTCTAGTTCTGATGATGAGCAAGCAAGCTCTAGGAGTGCACAAAAACCAAGGAAACAATATTCATCAAGTTGTAGTAATGAAGAACCTATGAATAGGCGCAGAAAGAAGGAAAGGCCTAAGGATGATGATCGCAATCTTAAACTGGATATTCCTTAATTCAGTGGAAGTTTTGATCCTTAAAAGTTCTTGGATTGGCTAAGAACGATTGAACGAATCTTTAAATATAAAGAGTATGATGATCGGAAATCATACAAGATTGCAGAGTTAAAATTGACGAGCTTAGCTAGCTTGTGGCTTGAAGGTATGCAAAAGAAAAGAAAGAAGGATGGGAAGTCCAAAGTAGCCACTTGGACGAAATTAAAGAAGGAGATGTGGAAACATTTTGTTGCTCAAGATTACGAGCAAGGTAACTTCACAAAGATGCATACTTTAAGGCAAGATCGAAAATCAGTTGAAGAATACACCTCTGAGTTCCTCAATTTGATCACCATCTGCGATTTAGAAGAGAAGGAGGACCATCAAGTTGCTCATTATGTTGCTGGTCTACATGAGGGAATAAGAGAAAAGGTGGAATTACAACCTTATTGGACCTTTGATGAAGTTTGCAAGGTTGCATCTAGGGTTGAGAAGCAATTTTCGAAAAGACCAAGTACCTTTTCGAACCCCTTTGTCAAGAAAGAAGGTGCCATTGTTTCATTTAAAAAAAATTTCGATTCCACTCCAAAACCTCCTCCATATATCAAGGATAAAGGCTCTTCTCCTAAGCCTCCACCCCATGATCAACGCACATGTTTCAAGTGCAAAGGTCAAGGCCATATCCAGAAGGATTGTCCTCATTCAAGGGTTCATACTACTCGAAATTGGGCAGATGATGAAAACTTTGAAGAAGAGGAGAATGAACAATAGGAGAATGGCGGAAATTATGATACTCAGGAAGAGGAGATTGAGGAAATTGCTCCTGAGGTGAATGGCCAGAGTTTAGTCCTCCGAAAAGTTTTGCAATCTAAAGTTGCGCCACCTACAGAGAATCAGAGGGATAAAATTTTCATCACCAGGTGTAGTGTTCTAGGAAGATTATGTGATCTGATAATTGATTCAAGTAGTTGCACTAATGTAGTCTCCATAGTATTGATCAACAAATTGGAGATTCCTACCACTGAACATCCTTAACCATACAAGTTACATTGGCTCAGTAACACAAGTGACGTCAAGGTGAACAAACAGACTCTGATTAGTTTCACGATTGGAAATTTCGAGGATCAGGTGCTCTGTGATGTGGGTCCTATGGATGCGTGCTATATATTGCTTGGAAGACCGTGCCAATATGATAGATTTGTACAGTTTGATGGGATAACAAACATATACATCATTAGCAAAAAGACACAAGGAAAACCTATTGCGTTGAAACCTTTAGAAAGTTTGAATTTTCGAAAGATGTGAGCAATAAGAAGGGTGTTTTGTTGATTGATGAGAAAGCCATGATGCAAGAGGTAAAGAATTATGAGAAGTTCTATGTGTTGATGGCTAAGGAAGTGCAAGAGAAAGCAACGAGCATCCCTCGTGAGTTGCGCCCCTTGTTGAACGAATTTCAAGACATATTTCCTGAAGAATTGCTATCAGGATTGCCACCCATTAGAGGAATTGAACATCAAATTGATTTGGTTCCTGGAGCTCACATCCCTAATAAACCAGCTTACAGGTGCAATCCAGAAGAAACAAATGAAATTCAAAGACAGATTGAGGAGTTGATGGCAAGAGGGTATGTTAGGGAAAGCATGAGTCCATGTGCAGTACCAACATTGATTGTTCCTAAAAAGGATTGATCATGGAGAATGTGCATTGATTCTAGAGTTGTGAATAACATCACCATCAAATACAGGTTTCCTATTCCTCGATTGGATGATTTATTAGATGAATTGTTTGGCTCACAAGTGTTTACCAAGATTGATTTGAGGAGTGGTTACCACCAAATCAGAATGAAGGAGGGTGATGAATGGAAAACAGGGTTCAAAACTAAACTAGGACTCTATGAATGGTTAGTTATGCCTTTTGGTCATACTAATGCTCCTAGTACTTTTATGAGATTGATGAATGAAGTTTTGAAGCCTTTCATTGGAAAGTTTGTGGCTGTATACTTGGATGATATATTGGTATATAGTGCAAGTGTGGAAGATCATCTGCAGCATCTAAGAGAAGTGTTCGAAACTTTGAGAAAGCAGAAGTTGTATGCTAAGCTCGAAAAGTGCTCGTTCATGGTCTCCAATGTGACGTTCTTAGGGTACATTGTTTCTAAGGATGGTGTTTCAGTTGATCCTTTGAATGTAGAAGCAATTAAATCATGGCCAGTTCCGAAATATGTGCCTGAAGTGCGTGCTTTTCATGGTTTAGCTTCTTTCTATAGGAGATATGTGAAGAATTTCCCTTCAGTAGTAGCACCTATGACCGAGTGTATCAAGAAGAACAAAGAGAAGTTTGAATGGACCAAAGATGCGCAAAAGGCATTTGAATTGGTGAAGAAATTGCTTTATCAAGCTCCTATCTTATCTTTGCTAGATTTTTTTAAACCTTTTGAAGTTGAGACAGATGCTAGTGGCGTGGGGATTGGTGCAATGTTGGTTCAAGGTAAACGACCTATAGCTTATTTCAGTGAGAATTTGAATGGAGCAAGGTTGAAATACTCTACCTATGACAAAGAATTCTATGCTATTGTTCGAGCATTGGATCATGAGGCTCTGAAGCATATCAATGGCCAACATAAACACAATCCAAGATATGCTAAGTGGGTTGATTTTTTGCAGTCTTTTCACTTTTCATCAAAGTACAAAGAAGGCAAATCTAATGTGGTTGCTGATGCTTTATCAAGGAGGTATGCTTTAATTGGTGTTCTTAATTTCAAATTGCTTGGTTTGGAGTTGATTACACAATATTACGAGCAAGATGGAGATTTTGGACCTATTTATTCACAAATTTCGAAGGGTTCAATGGGATCTTATGTGCTACATGATGGATTCTCATTCAAAGGGAATCTACTTTGCATCCCTAAGTGCAGTATTCGTGAATTGCTAGTCAGAGAAGCACATGGGGGCGGAATTGCAGATCACTTTGGTATCACAATGTGCTGATGTTATTGGCCTATTTATTCACAAATTTCGAAGGGTTCAATGGGATCTTATTGGCCTAGAATGATTGCTGATGTTGAAGCAGTAATATCACAATGTGTTGTTTGTCAAAAAGCCAAGGCATCCTTCCATCAAGGATTCTACACACCATTGCCAGTGCCAGAAGTTCCTTGGGATGATATCTCTATGGATTTTATAGTTGGTTTGCTTAGAATTGCAAGGCAAAAGGATGCTATAATGGTTGTGGTTGACAGGTTTTCGAAGATGACTCACTTCTTACCTTGCCACAAGACTGATGATGTTGTCAATGTTGCAGAATTGTATTTTCGAGACATTGTTAGATTACATGGAGTTCCGAAAACAATTGTCAGTGACATAGACACGAAATTTACGAGCTATTTTTGAAAATCATTGTGGCGTTTGATAGGCACGAAATTACTCTTCAGTACTTCTTATCATCCACAAACAGATGGTCAAACTGATGTCACGAGCAAAACCCTAGGCGTTCTACTTCTTGGTTTGGTAAGTAAAACACAAAAGATTGGGATTTGAAGTTAGCTCATGCAGAATTTGCTTATAATCGTTCACCTATATGCAACTAACCATTTTTCTCCATTTGAAGTTGTTTATGGAATCAATCCCAAGCTACCTATTGATTTCGTGGCTATTCCTAAAGGTGAGCTAGTTCACAAAGATGCTTTAGCTAAAATTGAATACATGCAGAAGTTACATGCACATGTTAGAGCACGAATTGAGCATGTGAGTGATATCTACAAGACAACAGTTAACAAGCATAAAACCAAACACACATGCAAAGAAGGAGATTTGGTATGGTTACATTTAAGGAAGGAAAGATTTCCTAATCAAAGGAAAAACAAGCTAATGCCTCGATGTGATGGACCATTCAAAATCGTGAGCAAGATCGGGGACAATGCATATAAACTCGAATTGCCAGGTGAATATGGTGTGCATGCCACGTTCAACATTGGTGATTTGTCTCCTTATGTTCCTGATGATCAACTTCAAGGTTTGAGGACAAACTCTTTTGAAGAAGAAGAGGATGATACGAAATAAGATGATAACTTCGAAGGTTTGTTGATGGCTTCTAAGAATGATGCAAGTATGGGGGAAATCATGGTTTATGGGGATTCAAGGCTTTTGGGATCTTCAAAGACATCATCATCGGTGTGTATGGTGACACTAGAAAATACTTGATCATTGAAGCAAAGGAAAGAATGGTGGAATTAGGGGAATAAGATGGTTTTGCCTATGAGTTTTTCCCAGTTCACTTTATAGGGTTTTCTCATTTTTAGGCATTTAGTCTTTTAATTATTGAAGTGTCTAAATCATCATTTACAGCGTTATATTCATGGGAAATGACTTCTTGAAGGTTTCTTGATTAAAAGATTGAATCTTGAAAGGTTTCTTGAAGATTTGACATAAAACCACAAAAATGCGCAAAATTAGACGAAGCCTAGATTGCGTCAATTTTGACGATCTTTGGGTGATTTGGGTGCGTCAAATGCGGCATTCTTATCTTGTGAGTCATTGAGGAGTCACTAGATTAGGGTGAATTTTCCTAATGTTATGCGTGTAAAATTAGCTTAGTTTAATTAGGATTTGTTGATGATTATGAATATAAGTAATCTGAACATTAGACTGTAAAAATTCATATTTGAACATTCAATAAAACATTATGCCTTGGCATTCTTTCGAATTAATGGTGCTGCTTTCTCTTTATCAATTTCCTCTTCCAACAAATCTTCTACAACAAATTTGATCATTTTGTCAACCGTCTTCTTTGATTTCTTCGTTTCAACTTCAGGAGATTCACTGACTTTTTTCTCAACTAATCTAGCTTGTGCTTCTTCTCTCTGACATGATGAGACTGAATTTTTCCTTTGCTTTGAGCACTAAAGAAAAACTTTGAATTATTTTAATGAGGGTAAGAAGAAGAACTTAGACAATTTAGGTTTTGTGAGAGAAAATATGATCGAGAGAGAACATAATGAAAAATATGAGATCAAGGAAATGAAATGAAAAGGAAAGTAAGATCAAGAACCATATATTTATAAGAGATTTGCGAATCAAAACGGTTATCTTCAAATTTTTGAAAGATATTTGTCCGTTCAACCAAAAAGGCAGCTACAATAAATATGACGGTCATTACATTTATTTCCAAATATTTGGAATTTTGAAAATAAACAGACTGACTAAAAGAGTCGCCTTAGGAATCTGGTTCCCTAATGGTCTACAACTTGTCTGTGCCAACTTACTCTTTACAAGATTATGATAAGGTACTTGAGTACTAAATCGATCAGCTCAGCATCGCATAAGAACTTCATGAGACCTAAAAAGCTAAAAAGAAACAAAAAAGGAAAATATATACAAATTGACATCATTTGACTAGCCACAGGGACAAGTCAAGACCTAAGAGCTCATTGTCTAATTTTAACCATACCCAACAAGGTACGAAACTTGATGAACATTTCTCTGCTCAAAGGTTTTGTAAAAATGTCAACTAGTTGATCTTCTAACCTGCAAAACTCCAAATCTACATTACCTTTTTCAACATTGTCCCTTAGAAAATGTTGCCTAATCTCAATATGCTTGATTTTAGAATGTTGGACATGATTTTTCGAAATATTGATCGCACTTGTGTTATCATATAAAATGGGAACACTTTTGAAAAAGATCCCAAAATCCTTTAGTTGTGACTTTATCCACTAGAACTGAGCACAACATAAACCAGCAGTAATGTACTCAGACCCGGTAGTAGGTAAGGCCACGGAATTTTGTTTCTTAGATCCCCATGCAATAAGACAAGAAACTAAGAAGAGAGCCATTTTAGAAGTGCTCATCCTGTCCATAATAAAACCAGCAAAGTCAGCATCTGTCTATCCTATAACGTTCAAACTGCTACCCTTTGGATACCACAAACACAAATTATCGGTACCATTAAGATATCTTAAAATCCTCTTAACAACCTTTAGCTGAGATTCTTTAGGGTTCCTTTGAAATCTTGCACACAACCCTACTAAAAACAATATATCTTGCCTATTGATTGTTAAGTAAAGTAATGAGCCAATCATACCTCTATACTGCTTACCCTCAACATCTTTTCCCTTCTCATCAAGGCTCAGTTTTGTAGAAGTTGGAATAGGTGTTTCATAGGATTTGCTATATATCTTGCAAACCATATCTTTTCAATAGCTCCTTGGGGTACTTTTGTTGATGAATCATGATTCCATCCTTGGTTTGCTTGGTTTGAAGCCCTAGGAAGAATCCAAGTTCTCCCATCATACTAATTTGAAATTCACTTTTCATCAAATTTGCAAACTCATTACACAAATAAGGTTAGTAGCTCCCACTAGTGAAAAAATTAACATATGCTACATCACATTTGCTCCAGTTTTTTAGGTAAAATAAAAAAATCAGAGCAATAACTCTTTGAAGGGAAAAATAGTTTACTTTTTACTCCGGTTAAAATTCAGACCAGAGCAAAAAGTTATATACTCTGGTTGTTTGACTTTTTCCTCCGGTTGTTTTGACCGGAGCAAAAAATAATTCAATATATATTCATTTTAATAAAAATCTCATAACCAACTCATACCTCATCCTCTTAATCCATTAACCCTAACTCCCTATTCTCCTTTTCTCCCTCTTTCCGAAATTCCTCCCTCTCTTTCTCCTCTTCGTTATCTCCTCATCTTCTTCCTCCTCATTATTCCTAAATCGCCTCTTCCTCTAAAAACACTAAACAACCCAAAACACTAAACTCCATTTCCAAACCCTTCCCTAAACGCCTCCCCCCTCACCCCTTGAAAAAACCTAAATCGTCTCCTCACCACTACTAGAATCGCCTCATCGCACATGAATGTATTTTTAGATCTTGTTTTCGATTTCGATTTCAATTTAAAGGTGATTTTTTTATATTTCGAATTTAATATAGATTTTTTGTTTTGATTTTTTTTCCTTTTTCAGATCTAATGGTGGTGGTTGTTGTTGGCTTTGGTAGCACATAACGATGAATGATTGTGTTGGTGAATCTGGGGTGATTTTGTTCAATTTGATTTATGGGTATTGTGGGATTAATTTTCCATTCTTTTAGGATTTCTTTTGTTTGGACTCTGTTGTGATTGTTGTTGCATGTTAAGACTGTTGTTGTTTGGACTGTTGTTGTCATTGTTATTGTTAGGACTGTTGTTGTTGTCATCATTGTTGTTGTTTGGACTGTGAAAATCTCTATGTTACTGATCCTCAGCTAGAAAGTAGCACTGTCACTCACTTTCTGTTTTCAACACAACTTCATGTTGCTAGACCTGGTTTTTGACTATAAAGAAACTAGATCGAAATTCAGACTTTTAGTTTGGCCTCTACTCGTACAGTCGCACCTAGTCATTCGGAATGGGTCGATCCCTATCTGACTTTGTAGCAGTTGAGGATTGGTCAATCCTTATCAGAATTTGTAGTGGTTTAGAATTGGTCAATCCCATCCTTATTCAGATCCTTCACTGTGTGTCATACTTGTGTCTGCCATAGGTTTACTTCTTAAAATAGTAGAAAACCTAAAATATACTTGGTGAGTCTTTTGGAGACCATGTACCTTGGTGAAGTTGGTTTCTCTGTATTGAATGAAAGACTTAAAATTGAAGTTTGCAAGTGTAGATAAATGAATACATGGGTTAATTAAAAGGATAGTTACAAAACAGTTGTTCCCAATATAGGTTAAGCAGGCCAGTTTAAGAAGACAATCGCTAGGCGTAGATCCAGGTATAGTTACCTCCTTTATATTGTCTGGATTGAACTGAAGCTGGCAAGCCTAAAGTAAATATTTGAATGCTTACATGGTTGAAAGTGTTGAAAGAATGAGCTAGATGTAGTTGACACTTGACAATATATATTGACTAATAAGATGGGAACATAAATGTTATGAAGGTGACATAATGAGTGACGCAGTGAGTAACTGAGTGAGATTAGCTAGTGTCTATGAATTTTGGTTTTAATTTTGGTTTCATGTTGTTCTCATATATATTTTGGTTTGATGTTGTTATGATTCATTTGTTTTGTGAATGAATGAATGAAGTTAATGAGTGAGTGAATAAATAAATGAAAGGTTTAATGAATTTGTTGAATATGTGAATTATGAATGATTTTGGGTTGTAAGTAAATGATTAAATTGTTGTATGAATGAATGGTTGAGTGTGTTGTGTGTGTGAATGAGTGATTTTTTCTACGTATGCTTTTGCGAAACACATTGTTTCTCTATATTATCCTTTCTAGTCGTCTAATTGCCACAAGCTCTCAAATCAAATTCAGGAAGGCACATAGTAGTATTCATTGCTCTCTTACTCTCTATTGTTATGTTTGTTAGCTATTGTGTTATATTAGGTAATGCTTAACAATGACTATTGTTGCTAAGTACTAAATGAAATCTAAATCTAATAAAGTATTTATTTGTTTGTGATAAATATCTTATTTATAAAAAAAAAAAACCAAAGGTTTATGCTTCTGCCAATTTGACTCCATTTAATTAACTAGCCATCTAGTTAAGGTGTTTGATGTCTATCATTCTTCAATTGACTACGACTTTTCATTTAACTAATATTACCGGTGTCTTAATGTCTGACTTTTCGTTCTTGAATTGACGTGATGAAGATCCCCGTTTAGAGGCTTGTTACTTGGTTGAAGGTAGATTCTTAGATGCTACCCATGCTTTTTGTGGTTGCTACTATTGCTGCTGCTCTTTACAGTGAAGATTTATTGTTGTTTAGTGTAGATTCCTATGATGTAATTACATGGTTACATTATGATAAATGGATTATCTTACGTTGCAGCTTAGTGAATGTTTAATTTATTACAGTGGGTTTATTTAGATACTATTCGTTATCTCATGATACGATGAGTGTATGCGTTGCATTGTTTTGATTGTTATTGTTTGTTTATTATGCTTTTGGTGGTGGTTGCTGTTGTTTCCTTTGTTCTTGTATAATCTGATCATCTCCCATTTTCTTTCTTTTTTTATTTCTCGATCTCTATTTTACTTTCATTATCATCATCATCTTCAATGAATTCAATCGATCCTTTTTACTTTCATCTTCTTCATTTGATTCTTGCTGTTTCGTTTCTTCTTCATTTGCTTTCGATTAATTTCTGAAGTTCGTTTTGATTGTTGATGTTTTAGTTCATTGAGGAGTGCAAAAAGTGAATTGTTCTTGACTCAAATCCCTCCACTCAATCATCTCCACTCGTCTCAACGATGACTTCCGCTCTTACTGCAACAAACTAGCTAGGGTTAACGAAAATGGAGAACATACGAAAAAGAAGTTGTCTCGAAAAGTTCGTAGGAAAATTGAGTTAACGAAGAAAAACCTCAAATTAGGGTTTAGGGTTACAAGTGATGGTACTAAGAGGTTGAGAACTTATGATTGGTATGCAAAAAGGTTTCGTATGGAGGAGTTTTGGGATTTTATCTTCCCTTTGGATTGCATGGAAGGTATGTTTGGTATGATTTGGTTGTGCTGCTGTTTATGATTTTTGCATTTTGGCTATATAATACCAACCTCTATTTTTTCCACCAATCTTGTTACTTTTGTTTAATTGCTGCTGTTTTTTTAGCTAGATCATATGACTAATTGAGTACTGATGTTGGTGAACATCTATAATCGACGATTTTGCTTCTACAATGTCGTTAATATTCTTAAGTGACAACAATTTATGTGTTTTTTTTGCTACTAAAATGTCCATTGTTTATGTTTGTTGCTTTTTAGCTAGATTTTTGTTGTTGCAGAACATTGTAATTGATTATTTCGCCACTAGAATCTCGTGAATATTCTGAAGCAAGAAGAATTTATGTGTTTTTTCGCTACTACGATGTCGATTGTTGCCGTTTGTTGCCTTTTCTAGATTATTTGATAAATTAATTAATTACTGATGTTGAGAAAAATTTATGTGTTTTTTGGAATCTAAGTTGAACTTCGAGTTGAGCTGGCTGTTTTTGCAAACTGTAGTTTGTGCAGTAATACAGTCTTGCAATTCCTTCAACTTGCAGAATTGCAGATTTTGTTTTGGTGGCTATTGTTTTGGCTTTGGTTGACTCTGCATGTGTTAGATCTAGCTGTATTGCAGATGTAAAGAGGGCTTCAAGTTTGTTTAGCTTGTTGCTGGTTGGTGTTCAGGGTTGTTCTCAGTTCCTTCTAGACTGTGGTTATGTGGCTGAAATTGCTATAGGTAGTTGCTGCTGCTTGGCTTGGGTGCAGGTTCCTTTGGTTGGTTGTTTGCCTGGCTGCACTGCTGTTGATATGCCTAGTTGTTGGGCTGTTTTGGTTTGCTGCTGTTTGAGCTGGCTTTGGTTTTGTTGTTGCTGTTTATGTTGTTTTGGCTTTCTGCAGTCTTTGCAGTTGCAGTCTAGGCCCTGCAGTTTGCAGCAGTGCAGAAACTGCTTTGGGTGGCTTATATGTTGGCTTTGGTTGCTTATGCTTGTGTTTGTGTGGTGATTGGTTTGTAGTCTGTTGGTTTTGATGTATGTTTGTTTGGTCTTGGTTGTTTTCTTTGGTTTATTTTTTAGATGTTTTCAACTTGTCTTGGCTTGGTTGAGTCAACCTCCCAATGACAAGTTTTAGGTTGTACTTGTTTATGTATTCCTAATCATTTGGCTTTCATTTGAGCATAAAAAACCCAAAAAAAAAAATTTTTTTTAGGCTACTATTTGCTCCAGTTATTTAGATGACCGGAGCAACAAGTCCCTTTTTTGTGGGAAAATTGACTTTTTGCTCCGGTCTTTTACAGAACCGGAGCAAAAAGTCTCTTTTTTTTGGTAGGAAAATGCACTTTTTGCACCGGTCATTTAAAGAACCGGAGCAAAAAGTTGCATTTTTTTGGTGGGAAACAGACTTTTTGCTCCGGTCATTTAAAGAACCGGAGCAAAAAGTCATACCTTTTGCTCCGGTCACGACCAAAGCAATAAGTCTCTAGACTTATTGCTACTACCACACCTACTGCGGTCGAAAACCGGAGCAAAAAGGGGGGTTTTGACCAGAGCAAATGTGGTTTTTTCCATTAGTGTCCGAACAAAATAACATCAACATATATCTGAATCACTAGCAGATCAGTTCCCTTTTCTTTTAAGAATAGTGTCTTGTCAACCGAACCACTCTTATATCCATTTTCTAAAAGAAAACTAGAAAGTCTCTCATACCAAGCTCCAGGAACTTGTTTGAGATCATAAAGAGTTTTGTCAAGTTCAAAAACATGGTTTAGCAAGTCACTATCCTCAAATCCAGGGGTTTGTTCCACATATACATCTTTTTTCAAATAACCATTAAGAAAGGATGTCTTAACATCCATTTGAAAGAGTTTGAAGTTCATATGAGCAGCAAAAGCAATTAAAATCCTAATTGCTTCAAGCCTGGTTACTGGAGCAAAAGTTTCATCATAATCAATTCCTTCCTGTTGATTAAACC
The DNA here is from genome assembly GCA_016808085.1 of Suaeda aralocaspica. Lineage (NCBI taxonomy): Eukaryota > Viridiplantae > Streptophyta > Magnoliopsida > Caryophyllales > Amaranthaceae > Suaeda > Suaeda aralocaspica. The sequence goes on along the minus strand of PYUH01000412.1, from coordinate 55,998 downwards.
CTACAACCACTAGCTTAGCCTTGTTTTTGACTATAATACCTGAATCATCCAGTTTGTTCCTGAACGCCCATTTGGTTCTAATAACAGACATGTTTTTCTTCCTGGGTTCAAGATCCACACTTGATTTCTCTCAAACTGATTGAGTTCATCTTGCATGGCTGGAACCCAATCTGGATCCGTTAAAGCAACCTTATAATCAGTTGGTTCAACATTTAAAAGAAAGGAATAGAAAGCACAAAAGTTTTGTAAAGTATAATTCCTTGTTTGCACCCCTTTGTTAATGTCAATAATGATAAGATCAGGGGGATGAGAGGACTTATACTTAAAGGATTTGTTCATATCAAGGTTTACATTGGTGCCTCCAAATGTTGAACTGGTTCTTGTACTGGTTCCCCCTTTTTCGTTGTTGCTTTGAACAGAAGAACCTGGTTCCATAGTGATCTCAGCTGCATCACCTTCATGTGGACGAGCCTCTGAGTCACTATTTCCTTCTCTTACCTCTTAAGCTACTTGATTTTGTGTTGGACCAGACTCTTCCTCTCTAGGACAGTTGTGTGGTGAGTCTGCTTCAGCACCTTCTACTTCTTTAGCTCCTGTAAAGTTTAGCATGCTAATTTCGAATTCATCATCATCATCAATTTGCACATGCTTGCTAAACATAATAATTCATGATAAAGAAAATGGATACTTTGTTCAACACACAAGGTTCTTTTGTTGAAACTTTGTATGCCTTGCTATGTGAAGAGTATCCATTGAAAACAAGCTCATCGCTTCTAGGATCAAATTTGTCCAAACTTGATTTACCATTGTTGTGTACAAAACACTTTCACCCCAACACGCGTAAGTGTGCAATGTTTGGTTTTCTCCCCTAAGAAGTTCATAAGGTGTTTCCTTTAGTAAAGGTCTCAACATTACCCTGTTTTAAATATAGCACTCACAGCTTTAGTCCAGAAGTTTCGAGGTAGACCACTCTCTAGAAGCATTGTTCTTGCCATTTCTTCTGGAGTGCGATTTCTCCTTTCAACCACTCCATTTTGTTGTGGAGTTCTGGGAGATGAGAAATTATTGTGAGACACAACATGATCATTATAGTAGGTTATGAAGCTGACATTGTCAAATTCAGAACCATGATCAGACCGGATAGAGACCAGTTGATGATTAATCTTGTTTGGACCTTTTTATCAAGATTTCAAAATCTTCAAATGTTTCATTTTTAAATTTTAGAAACACTGTCCAAGTATAACGAGAGTAATCATCAACTAATACAAACACATAACTATGACTATTTCGACCTTGTACACGCATGGGCCCACACAAATCCATGTGCACAATTTCAAATTTTCTAGTGGTGCTTACAACCTTCTCTGGCTGGAAAGTGGGCTTGACATGCTTACATTTAGCACACTGATGGAAAATATGGTCTGCAATGAACTTAATGTTAGGTAAACTTGTAACTAAGTCATGAGATCGTAGTTTATTTAACAAAGAAAAAATTACATGTCCATGTCTCTTGTGCCACAGCCAATGGTCATCATTTACAACATTGAGACAAGTGGCACTGGTCTTAGGAATCTGACTCAGAAATGTTATGTAAACTTTATTGTGTCAGAACCCCTTACAGACCAATTTCTTTGTTTCAGTGTTGACTCAGTGACAAAGGTTTGTTTCAAATTCAACATGGTTTCCTTTGTCACATAGCTGAGATATGCTCAAGAGGTTATGTTTCAAACCTTCAACAAAGTGTCTTACCAACCTTACTTATACCTTTGATCAAGCCTTTACTATTGTCTCCAAAGGTGACACTTCCTCCTTCATAGGCTACGAGTGAAAAAATATACTTTTATCTCCTGACATGTGTCTTGAGCAACCACTGTCCAAATACCAATATGGATTTCCTTTCACTCTAACCTTCACTAACAAATCATGGTTTAGTTTTACGAAGCCAGATTTTCTTGGGTTCCTCGTTATTAGGAATTGGTTTGATACTGTACTTTCTAACCCAGATTTGTTTCACATTTATCTTCCTTATTTTATCATGTTTTCCATTTATAGACCAGTTACGTGTGTGACTCTTTTGATTATGAACCTTTTGAACGCGAGACTGCTTTCTCTTATTATGTTTTTGTGTTGTTCAACAAATTTCTATAACATGTCCTTTCTTAGCAAAATAGGTGCATACATGCATGTCTTTTGCAAAAACGTACTTACCTTTCTTGAATTCAGGAATCAAAATCTCATCTCTTCCCAACTTTTGGGGCTGTTGGGAACTACTTCTAGAATATCCAAATCCAAACCTTATAGGATTACCAGATTATGAGGCCTGGATGTTTAGAGTACTTTGAGCATCGAGCAACATGTTCAGTCGTCTTAGGCAGTCACTCAAATCCTGTTCCTTGATTTCAAGTTTCTTAAGCTAAGCTTCATTATACTCTACAACAATGGCAAGATCTAACTTTGCCCTACGAAGCTCATCCTTTAGATTTGAAACCAAATCAAAATCTAGAGTTTTGAAGTGGTCTGAGTATTCTTGCCTTTCTTTAATTGCAATATTTCAACTGGAAGATCACAATTTTAGTTTCATATTTTAAATGTAAAGATTCAATATAAACACTCTGATTGTCTAAAGCAACGTTAGAGTTGACATCTTTCTTTAACTCGGATATTTCAACTTGTAAAATGCAGATCTTACCTTCATATTTCAAACACAAATTATCGACATTAACACTAGAATCACTTGTGGTAGCAAGAGAAGCTTTCAGATCTACATACTCTTTGGACACTTCTTCCACATCATCACACTAGTAGAAAAACACCCTATTAGTATCGTGGGTTTAGGCTTATTAGTATCGTTTTTGTTGAACCCACGATACTAATAGCAGAGCTATTAGTATCGTTTTTGTTGAACCCATGATACTAATAGCTCAGATATAAGTATCCTTTTTTCGAAAAATGATACTAATAGTAGATTTATGATTTAAAAAAAAGCTATTAGTATCGTTTTCATGGAACAACGATACTAATAATAATATTTTTTATTAAAAAATAAATAAAATTTAGCTATTAATAACACTAACAATAAATTAATATAATAATAGCACTATACATATTATATTATTAAAACAAAAAATTTAAAATAATACAAATTACAATATTTCAATTTGATACACATGAGCAATTACATATACATAAAATGATTTATCTTGCTATAAAAGCTTACTATCTTCCAATATAAAAGAAAAAAACAAAATCAACACCATATGAGCAGCTAACAACACCAAGACCAACACCCAAAACCAACACACAACAGCTCCAAAAAAACACCACCTACATGAGGGCGGCAGCTAACAGCAGCAACACCATTACAAGGGCAGCTAAACACGACATCCATAAAGGAGCAGCAACTAACAACAACATCACTAGAAAAACTATAATTGGTGATAACAAATGACATAAGACATAAAAACCTTAGATACATAAAAAATATATTATAAGTAATAAGTTGAAAAAGAATAAAATATACCAAGAGAAACAAATAAAAGGAGACCAAAGCTCAATAGGAAATACTGTTGTCATGTTATGAGTTCGATACCTTAGCATGCCTCCTGATAAAACAAGTATGCTTAGTGATAAAGAAGTGTTTCATTCAAAAATTATGCTACTTATTGCCCTTCATTTCAATTTCAAACGTCCAAAAACATGCTCTATGAAATAACTAAAAGTAGCTGATAACCAACAACATTCATTCACACATTCATTAAACATTAAGATGAGCGAGCAAATTAGTGAATTTGAGATGGATTGAGTGAGAGGACAAATTAGTGCATGGGTGATATGGATTGATCAGTGATCAGTGTGAGAGAGAACGAATGCATTAGCTATGTGATCACAACTCAAATTATCCCCCCCCCCCCACCCACCCTTTTTCCCTCGCCTCGGATCAATATCGAGAAGATGAAGTCAAAACTGATCACGAATGGTCAGATTAGAAGAGATCAATTATGACTTGGCGTTGTCCAAATATAGCTAAAATTGGCAAGTTATGATTATTAAATTCACTTATAAAAGACAAACGAAATAACGGGTCATATAATCAAGATCATGTACAATATAAATTTGATACTTTCCAACCTTGGTGATCATAAAGTTTCCTATCATTGTCGCGATTCAAATCAATGGAATACATAAGATAGCCAGCCGTAGCTTCTGCCTCATTTTTGCTGGCATCTATAATTCCAAAAAACAAAGGAAACACCGACTTCAGCAAAAACACATCAAAAATCCTATGTACAAATTATTGCATACGTGTTACAAAGAAAAGCCTCGAACTGCCTATTTTACAAGTTCTCTGAAAGTGAAAATATCATTTGATCAGACAGGATACATATAGAGACATTCAGTACGAAAGATGGTGTAAAAAAGAGGGTAAACACATTTAGATTTAGCTTGGAGTGAATAGAAGAAAAAGGTATTTGAGATTAACTTAATGAGATTGATTCACATAGCCAACTCTACCAAATCACAACAATATATTCAAAAAATCCATAATAAATACAACATACGCAATTCTACAAAGTAAAACTACAAAGTGTTTAACTCAAATTCCAACAATCACTAAGGAATTCACAAAAATGCAGGTTTTCATAGCTTAAGATCTATATCACAATGAAACCAAAACAAAATCTAAAAAGCTTAGACAAATCACAAGCAATCATTATGAACAGAACCCTATGTTTTCGAAATTAAAACAAAAAATTTCTTTCCAAATGATGGAAATTAACTATGACAAAAGGCATTGAAATCCAAATAGACATGGGTAAAAGAAGGAAAAAAAATCCCTTAGAACATTAATTAAAACTTCGGAAAAAACAACCCAAAAAACCATAGTTAAAACCAGGAAAAGAACACCCAATTAAAAACCCCAATCAATACCCAAATAAACATTAAATAAAAATGTGTACAAATGTATGAAAATGAAGCAAATAAAATTGAAGAGCAACTAAGCTCAAAATTATAACCAAATGCATAAAATTAAAGTGATAGAATACCGATCAGCAAAGTCTGCTACTGTTACTGTCGCCAACTTGCCATTACGCTCATGAAAACACAAAAACGATTTTATGGACAGAGGTACATAAAACCAAAAGCAAAACCGAAGTAATAAAATTAGAAATAAATGCAATCAAACTCCATTATAATCAATCCAACAACACTATTAACTCTCTAATTTACTTTCATTGTCACAGATGAATTCTAAACAACAGGTTGTGCTTAAGCTTATAGGCTACTTGAGCTCATGTAAACCTATCATACTACATGTTAATAACATTGAATGACAAGTGATTTTGTTTGATATCTCAGAAATACCAATTAATATATGGTGATTATTGTTCTAATTCTTAAGGGTACATATGCAAAGTTGTTGGCTATTTCATTATAGTAAATAAAAACTAGAGAGTCCACTAAGGCAAACTAGCTTAGTCACTTCAACAGTAGAAGCATCAGATTCAATAATTTATATTCATATCATTGTTGTATACTTGTATGTGAGGTTGCCCATTTCTGCCCAAAGTTATGCCATGTAAGTTTAGTCTCATTATCATTCACAGTCGAATGCTAAAACTATGGATCACCCTGCAAGTCTGCAACAGGTTCTAACGACAAAAAAGAAGTAAGATTTATAATTCAAACATACCGTTAAAAAAAGAAAGAAACAAGCAAACAAATTACCTAACATAACACTCTTCTTATAAACTAATAAACTCTTGATAACTTAAAGAGATTGCCTAGAAAATTCACTACCCCGAGGAAATAGGCCAAAATAGAAGTGTGAACGGTGGACTAGATTTATCGACCTCTGAGAACCAAAACCACAACCACGATGGAGCTACTGCTTATCATCTTGCTGTTATTGAGGAATTGCCATTGCTCTATGTTGCCACTCACCTTCAAAAAGGGACTTATTAATTGATCACAAGCAGCCAAAACATATACCATATTACAAAATTAAATGAACATTTTTGTACCTTTATTATCTGCAATACTAGAGTGATATTGCAACTTATGAGGGCATTCACTTGGCTCCATTAAATCTACCATATTATTATTCGTACAACTATTCTGTGTATTTTCCATTTGTTGAAATTCTTATAGAATTCCAGGGCAATATTTTGTAGAAATTTTTCGCAAATAAATATACTGAAATCATAAAAGAATGGATTTTTCTCAAATTTTCTCTACTAACTAAATAATATGACTTTCAATTAAAAAACGGATTATTCAGAATTTCAGATTGCAGAAAAATTAGCTTATAAAATTTGGGAGCAATTAATGAGTAAACAGATTAAATTAAACACTTAAAAGCTTAACAACAAATACTTGTTACGTCATCTTCAATTTCTTACATTACAGTTTTGTCAAATTGAGGGAGTTTTGCTAAATAACGAATGACTGATCTAATAACACGAACCCCCTTATCCATTAATACCAGCCACTAGGACACCACGACAACACCACCAAGACAACAACCACAAATCCCTCAAACCCATTTCATAATTTACATTTGAGGTACGAGTTATGAGTTACCCAAACCCTAATTTAAAAATCATTATAATTCCCAAAAACCACCCACTTCGAATACCAAATAAATCAAAGTCCTTTAGAACAATAAGGAAAAAACGAATACCAGCGCAATAGTTTGCATAATTATAGAGAAAAAAGAGAAAATTTTAAGCAGAAATTGCAATTATAATCAAAAACCCAATTCAAATAGAAGGGGAAAAACGAAATTTTAGGAATAAATTGCAACTCAATTGATAAATACCAAATTTAACCTTACACCCAATTCAAACAAAATAATAATAATAATAATAATAATAATAATAATAATAATAATAATAATAATAATAATAATAATAATAATATGTTATAGAAAATAGGATTTAGTAGAGAGTATTTGTGGGAGAGAAGAATAGATCTGTTTTCTTATTCAGTACCAAATATATATATACAAGCATAAACTAGGGTTTCCTGTAGAATAAACCCTAGTATTCAGAACATTCTAGATCATACCTAAGGGGTATAATGGACATCCATAAAATAATAATATTTTATAACACTCCCCCTTGGATGTCCATTATAAAGCAAATATACATCATTTTATAATGCGCATGTGCAATGCTGCCTCATTAAAAACCTTAACAGGAAAACCCAGTGGGAAAAACCATAGCTAAGGGAAAAAGAGTACAGCGCGCATTGACTCCCCCTCATGATATCATCCGTTGAGATCCTTGAGATGACGCAACCCGATTTGATGAACTAATTTCTTGAATGTAGCAGTAGGAAGCGCCTTGGTAAATAGATCTGCTAAATTTTCACTTGAACGAATCTGTTGGACACTAATCTCACCATTCTTCTGAAGGTCATGGGTGAAGAAAAACTTTGGCGAAATATGCTTCGTCCTGTCACCTTTAATGTACCCTTCCTTGAGTTGTGCAATACAGGCTGCATTGTCTTCATATAATGTAGTCGGAGCTTGTTTTCCACATAAACGACCACAATCTTCTTGTATGTGCTGAATTAGAGACCTTAGCCATACACATTCTCGACTAGCCTCATGAATTGCTAAAATTTCTGCATGATTAGAAGAAGTAGCAGCAATGGTTTGTTTCATGGAACGCCAAGAGATTGCGGTACCACCATATGTAAATACATATCCAGTTTGTGATCGAGCAACATGAGGATCTGATAAATACCCTGCATCTGCAAAACCAACTAATTCTTCTTTGGAGGTGTTAGAAAAGAACAAACCTTTATCTTTCGTACCTTGTAGATAGCGAAATATATGCTTAACCCCATTCCAATGCCTTCGGGTAGGACATGAGCTAAACCTTGCTAATAGATTGATAGAGAATGATATGTCGGGTCTTGTGTGACTAGCAAGGTACATCAATGCTCCTATTGCACTTAGATATGGTACTTCAGGACCAAGAATCTCTTCATCATTTTCCCGAGGGCGAAAAGGATCTTTATCAACATCTAGTGATCTTACAACCATTGGGCTAGTTAACGGATGTGCTTTATCCATATAAAATCTTCTGAGCACCTTCTCTGTGTATGTAGTTTGATGCACAAGGATTCCTTCTTTTAGGTGCTCAATTTGTAGCCCTAAACAAAATTTTGTCTTACCAAGATCTTTCATTTCAAACTCTTTTTTCAAGTATTCCACTGTTATTGGAATCTCTTCTGGAGTTCCAATGATATTCAAATCATCAACATAGACAGCAATAATCACAAAACCTGACCCGAATTTCTTTATGAAAATACAAGGGCTAATAGGGTCATTTCTATAATCTTCTTTCAACAAATATTCACTAAGGCGATTGTACCACATACGCCCTGATTGTTTCAATCCATAAAGGGATCTATTTAACTTAATACAATGTTGTTCTCGAGAACGCGAACCAGTTGCTTCAGGCAACTTGAAACCTTCCGGGAGTTTCATGTATATATCACTATCAAGTGGGCCGTATAAGTAAGCTGTTACAACATCCATTAGTCGTAAATCAAGTCCATGTCTTACTGCCAGACTAATTAAGAATCTGAAAGTAGTTGCATCCACCACAGGAGAATATGTCTCCTCAAAATCAATACCAGGTCTTTGTGAGAATCCTTGTGCAACTAAACGTGCTTTGTGTCTCACAATTTCACCCTTTTCATTTCTTTTCCGCACAAAGACCCATTTATATCCCACTGGTTTTACACCTTCGGGTATACGAACTACTGGCCCAAATACTTCTCTCTTTGCAAGTGATTTCAATTCTGCATCAATTGCTTCTTTCCATTTTGGCCAATCATCTCTTTTCCTACATTCTTCAATGGACTTAGGCTCATGATCCTCTTTTTCATTCATAACATCAAGTGCTACATTATATGCAAACACATCATCGACGTCGATTTCATTTCGGTTCCAAGTTATTCTAGACATGACATAATCTGTTGAGATCTCTTCATTTTCAGGTACCTGAGGTTCTTCTAGAACACTATCATTTGTCATGTCTATGGTCTCTTCTGGAGATCCTTCATTTATTGCTTCCTCAATCTGGCCATTACTTATCATTGCTCCTTTTCTTTTCCGAGGATTCTTATCTTTGGAACCTACTGGTCTACCACGCTTCAGGCGTGCCTTAGACTCATGAGATTGTCCTTCAGGGACATCAATCTTGATAGGAGCATTTACAGCTGGTATATGTGACTTAGTTACTCTATTTAGGTCAGTAAATGCGTCTGGCAATTGATTTGCTAAGCTTTGTAAATTAATTATCTTTTGGACTTCCAATTCACATTGTTTAGTGCGAGGATCAAGGTGGTTTAATGATGATTCATTCCAACTAATTTCACTTTCCAGCTGCTTGTTCTCTCCCCCTAATGCTGGGAAAACTAACTCGTTAAAGTGACAATCTGCAAAACGAGCAGTAAATAGATCACCTGTTAATGGCTCTAGGTATCTAATTATTGATGGGGATTCAAACCCGACATATATGCCCAGCCTCCTTTGAGGACCCATCTTAGAGCGTTGTGGTGGAGCAATTGGAACATACACAGCACATCCGAAAATTCTTAGATGGGAAATATCTGGTTCCTGACCACAAACCAATTGTGATGGGGAGAATTTATGTTTACTGGTTGGCCTGATGCGAATTAGTGCTGCAGCATGTAAAATAGCATGTCCCCAAGTAGAAATCGGTAGATCCGACTTCATAAGTAATGGTCTAGCAATCAACTGAAGACGTTTAATTAGTGATTCTGCAAGACCATTTTGTGTATGAACATGTGCTACAGGATGTTCAACATTTATTCCAATAGCCATACAATAATCATTAAAAGCCTTTGAAGTAAATTCACCAGCATTATCCAGACGTATATTCTTAATAGGAAAATCTGGAAATTGTGCTCGTAATCTTATCAATTGAGCAAGTAACCTCGCAAACGCCAGGTTGCGGGTTGATAGTAAGGACACATGTGACCATCTAGTCGATGCATCGATTAAAACCATAAAATATCTAAATGGTCCACATGGTGGATGTATTGGTCCACATATGTCTCCTTGTATACGTTCAAGGAAAGAAATAGATTCATAATTTATTTTCGCTGGTGATGGCCGAATGATCAACTTACCTTGGGAGCAAGCAGCACAAGAATAATCATTTTGAAGAATCTGCTGGCTCTTCAAAGAATGTCCATGTGAATTTTCAATTATTTTTCGCATCATTGATGAACCGGGATGGCCTAACCGGTCATGCCAAACTATAAAGCTATCTGTAAACTTCTGGTTTACAATAGCATATGTCTCAATAACATTAATCTTTGTGTAGTACAAGCCAGTGGAGAGTGCAGATAATCTCTCCAAAACCTGCTTAGTGCCTTGGGTTATACTCGTAATTTGAAGGAATTCATTATTTCCTTCACTTATTGTCTCAATATGGTATCCGTTTTGACGGATATCTTTAAAACTCAATAAATTTCTTTGAGACTTAGGGGAGTACAAAGCATCAATAATTTCGAATTTTGTTCCCATAGGCATCAATATAGTTGCTCTTCCGGAGCCTTCAATAATGTTTGCACTACCGGATATAGTATTCACACTTATATTATTCATCATCAATTGAGAAAAATATCTCTTATTTTTAAGTATTGTATGAGTAGTTGCACTATCAGCTAGACATATTTCTTCACCATTTATTGTTAATTGAGCTTGGAGAGCATTCATGTTCTTCAAATAAAATAATAGAAAGTAAATAACATATCCTAAAATATCCAAATATTCAAAGTAACTAAAATAAGATTAAAGTAACAAAGTCTTAAAGCACAAAACAAACTATTAAACTATCAAGTTCATGCATAAAATAACAAAGCCAAAGTAAATAACATAAATTATTCTAGCTAAATTATGAATGTAAACTACTAAATCTTTATTTGCTAATAGACATAATTATTATTGACTTAATTATTCCCTTCAGGGGTGGTGAAGAAATCTGCAACCTCCAGGTGAGTTGTATCACCATTATCAAAATCACCTTCGCCATCTTCGTATACCAAGTTAGTCTCCACTTTCTTTCCTTTCTTTTTCAGAGACTGCTGATAAAGGTCAACAAGATGCTTTGGTGTACGACATATACGAGACCAGTGGCCCTTTCCTCCACAACGGTAGCACATAGTCTCACTTTTAGCCTTCTCATGCTTTTTACTACCATCCTCATTATCCCACTTCCGGTGAGAATATGAGTTTTTGAAATGACCACCTCTACCTCTATAATATCCACGACCTCTTCTGCGGCCATGACTTCCACCACGACCTCGACCACTGCTGCTGGCAGGGCCTCTATTGTTAATTCGTATCCCATTGTGGGATGCAGCATTCACTTCAGGGAATGCAGTAGAGCCAGTTGGCCGTGATTCATGAATTTTCAATAAAAGCTCATCATTTTGTTCAGCCACTAGAAGACAAGATATCAATTCAGAATATTTTTTAAAGCCCTTTTCACGATATTGTTTACTCAATAAGAGATTATCCTTGTGAAAAGTGGTATATGTCTTTTCCAACATATCCTCATCAGTTATTTTTTCTCCACATAATTTCAGTTTAGAAGTGATTCTAAACATGGCTGAGTTATACTCACTTACTGATTTAAAATCTTGTAATCTTAAATTAAGCCATTCATAACGAGCTTGAGGGAGGATAACATTTTTCTGGTGGTCGTACCTTTCCTTTAAATTATTCCAAAGCACCATTGGGTCTTTCACAGTTAAATATTCAGTCTTAAGGGCCTCATGAAGGTGATGGCGAAGGAATATCATAGCTTTAGCTTTGTCTTGACTGTTTTCTTGATTTCCTATTTTGATAGTTTTTCCAAGACCTTTTGCATCTAGATGAATTTCAGCATCCAATACCCAAGACAAATAATTCTTTCCAGTAATATCAAGAGCCGCAAATTCAAGTTTTGCTAAGTTTGACATGATTCACTATATACGAAAATGTACACAAATTAGGAACTAATAGGTACTATAAATAAATACAAAAGTGTTGAAGAGAAATCAAGTCAATCACAATAGATCACAATAAGATCATAAAACACATATGATTAGGGATGAATATATATAATAAGGGGATAAATTACAGATGATCAGGGAACATAAGATCATAACTACATTTAAACTACAATTTGGAAAAAATCAGGGGACATGAAATCATGGATAAACTAAGTAATTTCAGGGAAGGAAACTGGCATCTATTTCAATGAGAAAGCGAACTAACGTGTTTCTAGAATATCAAGTACAAAAAACTCAAACGGTACTACAACCCAAACAATGAATAACTACTATGATAATTATCAAATACGAGGTTAAATTATGAATATTATACAATAGATAACCCAATATTATGAATATTAACAGTATGAATATCAGCGCATAATCTATTATATAAAACTTACTACAGTTGAAGGCTCTATTAAAAAGGACAATAATACATAATTTTCGTATTTAAGAAAATAGAGTAAATAGAGATAATTAATTAATTATATTATCTCTATGTTAATAAATATGTGTCTCATCTATATATCATTGCAAATAGTCATTCCTTCTCTAATTCTCTATATTGTTAATGATTTGTATATATATTTTCACATACTCCGTATTATTTGTATTTTCGCTACATACGTAAAATAATTAATGTCGATTAGCTTTTGTTTAATTGTCTATAATACAATTATGTGCCAACTGCCAAGAACATAGTTTTAAAACTTTACTTCAACAAGCAAAGCTAATGACTAATGAGCATTATAGATAAGCCTTTGTAATTTTGAATAACATTATTTTATCGTCAAAAGATTATGATCCACTATGCTTAGATTTGCAATTTTGAATAACATTATTTTATTAAAAAAAAATTTCAATTTAAAACCTCATAATGAAAAGTCAAGTAATTGAAGAACATCAGAAATTAAAATCTTACTAATATCATATCATAATACTTCATATCGAATACAATTTCCAAAATTCAGAAATTTCAAAATTAAAACCAATTTAAAACCTCATAAATTTCATACTCAAAAGTCAAGTAATTAAACAACATCAGAAATTAAAACCAAACTAATATCATATCATAATACATCTTATTAAACACAATATCAAAAATTCAGAATACATCATATAAAATCAAAATTCAAAATTAAAACCTGATTAATATCATAAAAACCTGATAAATATCAGAAATTAAAACCTGCCTAATATCATATTAGAATGCACCATATCGAATACAATATATATAATATTGAATTGCAAAATCATAACCTGACTAATATCATTAAAACTTGATAATATCAGAAATTAAAACCTGAATAATATCCTAATTCGAATGCAATTTCAGAAATTCAGAATACCAAAATACAGAATACATTAAAATAACAAATTGAATAAACAAAGAACGAAAGCAAGCTAATTGATGAAATATAGAATACATCGAAATAACAAATTCAAAGATTTTCACCAAACAAATGACATGCAATTCAAGAAAACATTAAACTGATTGAACAAACAAATTCATAAGCAAGCTAATTGAAGAAATGAACAGAAAACATCAAACTAATCGTGCAAAAGAAAATAAAAAAAATAATATTCAACACACTTTCGTGTGGAGCATGGAATATAAATCCAACAAACAATAGCATAACATACCTCGGTAGAAGTTGTTGATTTAATTGATTTAGTATAACAATCGTGCTGATAACGTGTTATAGAAAATAGGATTTAGTAGAGAGTATTTGTGGGAGAGAAGAATAGATCTGTTTTCTTATTCAGTACCAAATATATATATACAAGCATAAACTAGGGTTTCCTGTAGAATAAACCCTAGTATCCAGAACATTCTAGATCATACCTAAGGGGTATAATGGACATCCATAAAATAATAATATTTTATAACATAATAATAATAATAATAATAATAATAATAATAATAATAATAATAATAATAATAATAATAATAATAATAATAATAATAATAATAATAATAAAGATTGATGGAAGAGTGGAGACGAGATTGGCGTGGACGAGTATTGAGAAGATTGAGAATTAAGAGTGAGAGAGTTGAGACTGAGAGATTTGATGGTGAATTAGAAATGAGAGTGAAGCGTGAGAGCGTGAGAGCCTGAGAGGGTTTAATTGTGTTTTATTAAGTGACGTGGATTACTATAGATGATAATAAAAAACGATACCAAAAGCAGAAGTTGTTTTTGAAAGCTGCATGATAGTATCATTTTTAATGTAAATGATACCAATAAAGTCATATTAGTATCGTTTATTTTAGAAACGATACTAATAGGTTTCTATTAATATCGTTTGTTTTAGAAGCGATACTAATAGAGAACTATCAATATCATTTTTGAATGATACAAGTAGAGACATGTTAGTATTTTTTTTAAGAAACGATACTAATGGGGCGTTACTAATAGCAATTTTTCCACATCTTGATCAATCACATAATTATTGGCTAAAATCAAGTCAGAATGTTCTAAAGTGAAGGATTTCTGTTTAAGTAATTCGGAATTTATACCTTCAACTTATGCCTCCTTAAGCTTACTAAAACCTCTTTCATTATTTTGATAAAAATCTGTTTTTGAAAAAAAAAAATGATCGAGGTTTTAGCATCTCAGGTTATATATTCTTCTGATCCAAACTTATTTCAAGCTCTGAAATGTTTTCTTTCAGTTCTGTAGAAATAAGTTCATGCTCAACAGAACAGACTCACACAGGTCTAGGTTTCGAGTTACTTCTCTTAGCTTCTTTTTGGTAGCCATATAAGCAGCATGGCCCTTAACATTTTGTTCAATAGCAGAATCTATAAAACTTAGTAACTCATCTCTATCACAATATCTCATTTGTTCTTGCATATCAGAAATAGTTTCCTATTCTTCATCAGAAGAGCTGCTTCCTACCATGAGACACATGTGTCCCATCTCTCCTGAAAAGGTCTGCCTTTGGTCCACTTCTCCCAATAGTGTAGTCACACAAACTAGAGCTTCGTCCTCCTCACTTTCACCACCTGAGTCAGAATCACCCCAGGCGGCAAGCAAGGCTCTCTTTGTCATCTTTTTCACCATTGGTCCTCCCTTGTCAGTTTTCCATGACGGACAGTCCTTGATCATATGTCCAGTTTCACCACATTTGAAGCAACCGGTGCTGGTACTGGTCTTCTTTATGTTGCCTTTGTTCTTCAAGGATTTTCCTTTATATTGAGATCTGACACTTCTTTCAAACCTTCTTGCCATAAGACCTATCTCATCCAGATCCTCTTCATCTTCTTCTCCCTTCAAGGCCAACCCTCTGCTTTTGATTGTACTTTCCTCCTTTTTACTTACTAACATTTCGTGACTGATTAATGACCCAATAAGTTGTTCTACAGACAAAGTGGATAGATACTTGGCTTCCTGAATTGCTGTTATCTTAGGCAGCCATTTACCTGTCAAGCTCCTAAGCATTTTCCTAACCAAAATTTCACTAGTGAAACTTTTGCAAAGATATTTTACTTCATTAATAATTGACATAAAACAAGTATACATATCTTTTATATTTTCATCTCGATTCATATCAAAAGCTTCATATTTAGACAAAAGCATATCAACCTTAGATCTCTAGACTTCACTAGTCCCTCATAGGCTAACTCTAGAGTTTGCCATATTTTATTAGCAGTAGAGCAGGCTAAAATACGGCTTACCTCATTATCAGCAATGCCTTGTTGAAGGAGTACGTGACATAGCCTTAGCATTCTTCTCGAGTGTCTTTAGATACGTGCTGTTGTATTAACCCGGCAGACTGGCGCTAAACATCTCAGTCTTTGGGTCCTTTGCAGGGCCCACGTCACACTCTGAGGGCTTCGTTTCGACCTCCAAACAAGATTTGCCTCCAAATTTCCGGCATTTCTACAAGATGTCTCGACTAAAATTACCAAAATGCCCCTGAATGTTAACACAAGAAAAAATTACCAAAATGTCCTTGAAAATCATCTCAGGTCAAAATTACCAAAACGCCCCTGAAAGTTAAATCAGGTAAACACAACAAAAGGCGACAAATCCACACATCATATTTTCAGATTAAAATCGTCTACAAGATTTCCCTACGGTCGAACTGAGCCTAATGTAGAAATCCTTATCTCCAAGCATCGTAAGACAATCAACAATTATCTACAATATTTCCCTACGGCCAAACTGAGCCTAAAGTGGAAATACTCATCTTCAAGCATCGCCAGGAGATCAACAAATCATCTTTAACATTTCCCTACAGCTGAACCGAGCCTAAAGTGGAAATACTCATCTTCAAACATCATCTACAACATTTCCCTTCGGCCAAGCCGAGCCTAAAATGGAAATATATATATTACATCGTCACAATATTCATCTCAACAAGCAACCAACCACCAGATAGTATAGACGCCTACCTGGAACCTCCTATACCTTCAAACAACATCTGAATGAGACCATCATTGTCGAGAAACGCAACATCTTCGGAAAACCTAATATCATGTTGCAGGTAAAAAAATGGATTGTTTTACATGTACCGAAGACTTTGACTGAGTTTGTAGAGGCAATTAGTCTCGTAAGATGAAAGTCAAATTCTTCGGTACATGTAAAGCAACGGATTGTTTTACCTGCACTAAGATAATAGGTTTTTCCGTTGATGATGCGTTTCTCGAGAATGGTGGTCTCTACAGACTATCTTACGAGACTAATCGTCTCTAGAAACTCAGTCAAAGTAGGGGCTAACTGTAGACAGCTACATTTGATCCCAACCGAAAGCCGATGATTAATGTGTACCACGTTGCAACAAGTCCAGGGTCTGTTTAAGTTTAATACTTGAAAAATAAATGAGCAATTGCTGGAAATAACCGATGATAAGTTCCAATGGCCGAGTCACATTTTAAAACATTTTATCAAATCACTTCATAAATAACCGACTCGGCCACATACGCAAAGGAATCTGAAAGATTCCGTACGACGTAAAGTAACATTAGGTAAATGAAACAAAATCGGGAAATAATATCACGAATATCGAAAATTTACAAGAATGGAGTCGCGGGCCTCAAGCGTTCAGCGCGAGCGCTTAGACGATCGTTGAGCACCTAGACGCCCAGTGGGCGCTATGGCGCTCAAGCAAGCATCAAGGCCTACAAAAGGGGCACACCACCATTCACAAATGATTTAACACAGTTCATTCACTCAACAACCGCTCATTCATCATTCACTCATCACACTACTCACTCTCTCTCTAACTTATCTTTAATTTCTCTCTCTAAAAATTCCATAAACATTTCTTAAAAAATCTTAATCTCCAGATTCCGAAAATCGTTCTTCAAGCATTCAAAGGAAATCGTCCCGACGACCGCACGAAAGGTACATCGAATGAGGCTGAAAGCATCGACGACATCATCCTAAGCTCTCTAAATCTCTTTTTTATGTGATTTATCGATTTCTTACAAAATCCACATCCTTAATTAATTCTTGAAATATTGACAATTCATGGCTCGGTTTTCCATTAAAATCAACTTTAAGTAAAAACCAAACTAGGTTGTTTACATGCACATGAATGCTCCATGTTTATCATTTTCATCACCTAGAGTCCATGTTTAGCTTCAAGACCAGAAAAGCATGCTATCACATAACGCATAGATAAATCATGTAACATGGCTTAAGGTCCTTAATATTGACTAATCCTAAAGCGATCACCCTCACATGCTATTAAAAAAAAATATGTGTGCATTAATGAAAACTCGCATATCAGCATTCCTATGTGCTTTTAGGGCTAATACGGAAATATCGATGAAATAATTCGATATTATGATTGTCAAAAAACATATGAGAACAAATAGAGGCCGATGTATGCAGGGGGACATTATGAACTACTCTCGTCCCCAAATCCAGAGATATGAGACCTTCTTATCCTTGGCTATCAATTTGCCTTCGGGCTAAACCTAATTGGGTTCTGTGAGCTCCTGAAACAACAAGCACGGTGGTGACTTCTCTACTTGGGTTTTGACTTCCTCGACTCACTCCCTAAGCCAAGCGTACTCACACTATGCAAACAAACTAAAGCCATTCAATGTCCGTAAAAAGGGCGCGTCGGCTGGTCATCAAAAGCTCCAAGTCCCACAATTATTAATATCATTTTTATTATAATTTAAGTTCTTCAAGCTTTCAGATTTATGAAGATGTTGACGGTTGCACGAAAGGTACTTCAAATGAGGCCAAAATCATCATCTTAAATACTTCAAAAGAGTTAGTTTAACATGAATACGTGATGTTAATGGTTTTTTTTTTTTAGATAATTGACATGTTTTAAATAAAATTCATAAAAAATTAAGTAATTAATTATTCGACTTTAAATTAAAATTAATCTTAAGTAGAAACATGTTTTAGATTTTATGTGATTTCATGCTAAATGTTTATTGCTTTAAAATCACTTAGAATCTGTGTTTATTTTAAAAGACCAAAACGCATGTTCTACATAAAATAAAGATTAAAATTAATTATATTCTAAAGTGATCACCCATGCATGTTTAAATTGGAAAATTATGCGTGCATTAATTTAAAACTCGCCTAGCTTTGTCTCTATGTGTTTTGGGATTAAAATATGTATGTTATAATTCGATATTATGATAATGAAGTTATATATGAGAAAAAGTAGAGGCTGCTACACGTGAGGGGGACATTGTGACCTACTTTATCCTTGCCCTCATCCCCGAATCCAAATATATGAGACCTTCTTATCCTTGACTGTTCATTTGCCATCGGGTTATAGCTAATGGGGTTCCATGAGCTCTCGAAAAGAGCACGGTGGCAACTTCTCTACTTGGTTTCTGAGCTTCTAGACTCACTCCCTAAGCCAAGCATACTCACACTATGAAACAAACTAAAGACATTAGTGAATATTCCTTTAATTTCAAAGGAGAGTGGATGAAACTAAAAAAATCTTGTAATTTTATAGTTATAATATTGAATTCTATTTGCTAGGAATAATGCATGCAATTCCCATGTGACAGTTTTGCTTTAGGATTCATGTCTCGTAAAGTATTTTCTATACATGGGATAACCCCGGGGAACTTCTTTTAACGATGGTTAGGTGACCTACCTAAGGCCACTCCTTAATCGAAATCCATCCCAATCATGACGCGTGAATCATATGACCTATGTAATTTATAATAGATGTCACACTTAGATCACCACTAAGTTGTTCTTTTGAGAGCTGGACACACCCTAGTCATGGTACCTTTTGGACACCTTAAGCCTTACCACTAGTTGTCGTAGAACCTTGGCTAGGGTTGGACTTGAACTCATACATAGGTGAGTTATTTGCGACGTGCTACATGATTGTATATGCTATACTTGTATGAATACTACTTTCGGGAGTCTAGCTTTCTCATGACCATTTTCAACTAGAGAGTCACATATAGACCATGGCTGCTTATTACATTGACTAAATTTCATATTGATCTCCATATCTTTCATTTCATTCATCTTGTAAAAAAGTATCTTCATCTTCCCCTTAATAAAAAAAATTATATTTCAGAGGATGATGGAATACGATGCATCATGCATTCATATAGAGTGAGGAAGCAACCATGATAGGTCATGCATGTGTCTTAAAGGTTAATTTTTGAAGTAAGTGAAAATTCTAAAAACTCAATATCGCAGGAAGTGTCGTGCACGAACCAAGCCAACAACTCCTCTTTGGGTTAAAAGGAGAGGCATGAGGTCAGTTCAAAAAGATGCTCTCGTTTAGATTCAAGTTCAACAAAAGACAACACAACCATACTTAAAAATGGGTGATCAAGACCTGACGAGCACTATCAATGAAATGGCCCCCCAACTTTGCCCAATTAATCCAAGCTCTTAGAGCAATGAGAGTTGAGATGTACGATCTCAAAAATTAAAGGCACACTATCAAGGACATGAAAAAGTAGCTAGAAGAGTCACTGATCAAGACACTTACTTTGATTCTCCAAACCTTGATAAAAATTTAATCGATACTTTGCCGAAAAAGTTCTCCATTACTGAACCCCCAAAACTTAAAGCTACCGATAATTAAAAATATTTCTTGAGAGGTTTCAAGTTCAATATGGGTGTGAAGAAAATCAATCCAACTCTTTATCAGAGGATCTTCCACATGACTATTGAACCCGTGAGTTAGAAATCGTTCTTTTCACTCCCCGACAAAGACACCTCAACTTGGTAAGACATGGCACATGCTTTCATAATGAAGCTGCCACCTCTCAAAGGGAGTTTGAAATCCTCAAACGAGAAGAAAACGAGATATTCACCTCCAACCTTTGTCATTGGAGAGAAGTTGCTACACAAAGAGTAACTACGCCACCCAAAAAAAAAGCAAGTTAAATAAGATCTTCATTTCCAACTTGCTTCCAAAATACATAAATCATCTCAAATATTTGGGCCTTGAAACCTTTGAAAAGGTCTGTCATATTGGGATCGAGAATTAAGGATGACCTCAATTAGGAAAGTGGAAAAGGAAGATGGACCAACAACCAAAAGACCACTCATTCCATAGTGGCGTCCGCTTCCAATAACATCAATGCTGTTGAAGAGTCCAAGGCTCCTTTTTGCCTTCGATGCAAGTATACTCCCTTGGGAATTACATATACTTAAGCATTTCAGAGCATCCAATCAAAGGGAAAAATCAATCCATTAGGTCCCACTCTGGACCCTACTTCTGAAAAGAGATGACTATGATGGGATGCCAATAAGTACTACAAGTATCAATAAGGTAGAGGTCACATTACCGAAAAATGTTACACCCTTAAAAATCTCTTACAGGACATGGTTGAGGATGAAAAGCTCCCCATTCTACTCAGAGAAAAGAAGCTCAATATCCAAACCAATCCTCTTGCCATCTTCATGATCGTAGAAGAAAGCTTCTACCTCGATCCAATCACTTTAGTTACTTCCACTTGACGAACTGTCCCCCGAAACACTCTAGTAGAAGATGAAGCTACTCAAAATATCTTTGGAGAAGGAGAGAATAATTCCGATGATCTTCTTCTCTCCAAAGATCCAATATTAGACTGTTGGAAGAGGGTTCAAATAGAAAAAAATGAAAACTAAATAGGATGAACCCATCAATAATCCGAAATGTTATTTTCACCTTTATCAATGGCATTTTGATACAAAACAAGGTGACAACATCAAAGGTTTGATTATGGCTTCTAAAGCTGATACAAGTATGGGAGAAATTATGGCTTATGGAGATTCAAGAATTTTGGGATCTTCTAAGACATCATCATGGTTGTGTATGGTGACACACGAAAATACTTGATCATTAAAGCAAAGGAAAGAATGGTGGAATTAGGGGAGTAAGATGGTTTCGCCTATGAGTTTTCCCCACTTCATTTGATAGGGTTTTCTCATTTTAGGCATTGAGTCTTTTAATTCTTGAAGTGTCTTAATCATCATTTACATCCATATACACACGATGAATGACTTCTTGAAGGTTTCTTGATTAAAGGATTGAATCTTGAAAGGTTTCTTGAAGATTTGAAGAAAAGTCACAAAAATGGCGCAAATTTGGACGGTTTGCTTGGGCGTCAATTTTGGCGTATTTTGGGTGATTTTGGGTAGATCATATATTTGTGTCAATCTGGTTGTACTTTGTTGATTTTCTTGATTAACAAGGTAAGAATAAGTTTGTTAGGATATTTTTTAGATTAAATAGAATTTGATAGGATATTTTAGCAAGTTGCATTGCCATACAATGATGATGTGGCATTCTTATCTTGTGAGTCATTATTGAGTCACTAGATTAGTCCTAATTATCCTATGTTTATGCGTGTATTTTAGCCTATATTAGTTAGGATTTTGTTGATGATTATGACTATAAGTAATCTCAACATTAGCTTGTAAAAAAACACAGATTAGAGTTCAATAAACATTGATTGTTTAAGTTTGCTTGTTTTCTACAAAACAATAGAAAAACTGAAGGTGGGATGAAAATTTCGAGTGTGTGAAATTTTCGAACACTTTGTGAGAATTAGTGCTTAGGCTTTAGACTCGTGTGAGAATAATTTTAGGAATTGAGGGTGCATTGCTTTAATCAATTCATAAAATTGTTCGACTTAGATCGAGTTTCTTGGTGCTTGGCTTTAGAGAAAACCGAACTAAGATACTATCCTTGTGAGTGGCGATTTTATTTGATCAACATTCACATCAACATTTGGTGTTCTCGTTGAGAGGACATTATTGGTATTAATTTCATTGTTGAAATAAAAATAATCATGTCAGCTGATGAACTAAGTATTCCTAATGTTACTACGGAGGAATTGCGCGAAGACATAGAAGACTTAAAAGCTATGTTTGAGGCTACTATGAAAGATTTTGCCGAAAGATTGAGGCCACCTAGTAAATCCAAGGATGGAAATAAAGATGAATCAGATTCTAGTTCTGATGATGAGCAAGCAAGTTCAAGAAGGGCAGGAAAACCGAAAAAACAATACTCATCAAGTTCTAGTAATGAAGAACCTATAAATAGGCGCAGAAAGAAGGAAAGGCCTAAGGATGATGACCGCAATCTTAAACTGGATATTCCTGAATTTAGTGGAAGTTTAGATCCGGAAAAGTTCTTAGATTGGCTAAGAAGGATTGAATGAATTTTCAAATACAAAGAGTATGATGATCGAAAATCATACAAGATTGCGGAATTAAAATTGACTGGCTTGGCTAGCCTATGGCTTGAAGGTATGCAAAAGAAAAGAAAGATGGATGGAAGTCCAAAGTAGCCACTTTGACGAAATTAAAGAAGGAGATGAGGAGACGTTTTGTTCCTCAAGATTACGAGCAAGGCAACTTCATTAAGATGCATACTTTAAAGCAAGATCGAAAATCAGTTGAAGAGTACACATCTGAATTCCTCAATTTAATAATCATATGCGATCTAGAAGAGAAAGAGGATCATGAATTTGTTCGCTATGTTGCTGGCTTAGATGAAAGAATAAGAGAAAAGGTGGAATTACAACCTTATTGGACCTTTGATGAAGTGTGCAAGGTTGCATCTATGGTTGAGAAGCAAATTTTCAGAAAAAGCAAGTAATTTTTCGAAACCCTTTGTGAAGAAAGAAGGTGACATTGTTTCATTTAAACAAAATTTCGATTCCACTTCAAAACCTCCTCCTTATATCAAGGAGAAAGGCTATGCTATTAAGCCTCCAATCCCTGATCAACACACAAGCTTTAAGTGCAAGGGTCAAGGTCATATCCAAAAGGATTTTCCTCATTCAAGGGTTCATATTACTCGGAATTGGGCAGATGATGAAAACTGTGAAGAAGAGGAGAATGAGCAACTGGAGGATGGCGTGGGTTATGATACTCTGAAAGTCTGGAAGAGGAGATTGAAGAGATTACTCCTGAAGTACATGGCCAGAGTTTGGTTCTCAGAAGAGTTTTGCAATCTAAAATTGCTCCACCTACAGAAAACCAAAGGCATAAGATTTTCATCACCAGATGTAATGTTCAAGGGAGATTATGTGATCTGATAATTGATTCAGGTAGTTGCACCGATGTAGTCTCTACAGTGTTGATCAACAAACTGGAAATTCCTACAATTGAACATCCTCAATCGTACAAGTTACATTCGCTCAGTAACACAAGTGACGTCAAGGTAAACAAACAGGCTCTGGTTAGTTTCAAGATTAGGAATTTCGAGGATCAGGTGCTCTATGATGTGTGTCCTATGGATGCGTGCCACATATTGCTTGGAAGATTATGGCAATATGATAGATTCGTACAGTTTGATGGGAGAACAAACTTATACATCATTAGGAAACAGGCATAAGGAAAATCAGTTGCGCTGAAACCTTTAGAAAGTTCAAAATTTTCGAAAGAGCTGAGCAACAAGAAGGGTGTTTTGTTGATTGATGAGAAAGCTATGGTGCAAGAGGTGAAGAATTGTGAAGTTCTATGTGCTGATGGCTAAGGAAGTACAGGAGGAAGCAACAAGCATCCCTCGTGAAGTGCGACCCTTGTTGCACGAAATTCAAGACATATTTCCTGATGAATTGCCACCCCGATTGCCACCCATTAGAGGAATTGAACATTAGATTGATTTGGTTCCTGGAGCTCAAATTCCTAATAAACCAGCTTACAGGTGCAATCCATAAGAAACAAAAGAAATTCAAAGACAGATTGAAGAGTTGGTGGCAAGAGGATATGTTAGGGAAAGCATGAGTCCATGTGCAGTACCAACATTGATTGTTCCTAAAAAGGATGAATCATGGTGAATGTGCATTGATTCTAGAGTTGTGAATAACATCACCATCAAATACAGGTTTCCTATTCCTTGACTAGATGATTTATTGGATGAATTGTTTGGCTCACAAGTATTTACCTACATTGATTTGAGGAGTGGTTACCACCAAATCAGAATGAAGGAGGGTGATGAATGGAAAACAGGGTTCAAAACTAAAATAGGACTCTATGAATGGTTAGTTATGCCTTTTGGACTTACTAATGCTCCTAGTACTTTTATGAGGTTGATGAATGAATTTTTGTAGCCCTTCATTGGAAATTTTGTAGTTGTATACTTGGATGATATATCGGTATATAGTGCAAGTGTGGAAGATCATCTGCAANCGTCCCAATAAGTTTAAAATGCCTCAAATTGAGCCATTTGACTGGACAACTGATCCGGAGGAGCATCTGGCTTCCTACAAACA
The DNA here is from genome assembly GCA_016808085.1 of Suaeda aralocaspica. NCBI lineage: Eukaryota > Viridiplantae > Streptophyta > Magnoliopsida > Caryophyllales > Amaranthaceae > Suaeda > Suaeda aralocaspica. Next base: position 31,235 of record PYUH01000412.1, on the reverse strand, counting down.
CTTGATGTACTTTCAGGGTCTAGATGATGTAACCTGGTGCCGATACTTTCCGGCAACTCTANGTTGTATGCTAAGCTCGAAAAGTGCTCGTTCATGGTCTCAAGTGTGACGTTCTTAGGTTACATTGTTTCTAAGGATGGTGTTTCAGTTGATCCTTCGAAGGTAGAAGCTATTAAATCAAGGCCAGTTCCGAAATCTGTGACTGAGGTGCGTGCTTTTCATGGTTTAGATTCTTTCTATAGAAGATTTGTGAAGAATTTCTCTTCTGTAGTAGCACCTATGACTGAGTGTATCAAAAAGAACAAAGCGAAGTTTGAATGGACCAAGGATGCGTAAAAGGCATTCGAGTTGGTGTAGAAATTGCTTTGTGAAGCTCCTATCTTATCTTTGCCAAGTTTTTTGAAACCTTTTGAGGTTGAAACAGATACCAGTGGCGTGGGGATTGGTGCAGTGTTGGTTCAAGGTAAATGGCCTATAGCTTATTTCAATGAAAAATTGAATGGAGCAAGGTTANTCATGCTCAAGAGCTCTATGCTTCCACCAGGAAGGACAAAAGGGATGATAGAAAGAGTGAACCACACTCTAAACACAAGGACCAAAAGAAACATGCCACCTGGGCAATTAGGACATCAAGCAAGGGAGGAAAGTTCCAAAATAAGAAAAGAAAGTCTAATGATGGTCCTAAGACNAGAATTCTATGCTATTGTTCGAGCATTGGATCATTGGAGTCATTATCTGCGTCCAAGTCACTTTATATTGCACTCTCATCATGAGGCTTTGAAGCATATCAATGGCCAACATAAACTCAATCCGAGACATGCTAAGTGTGTCGAATTTTTGCAATCTTTTCACTTTACATCAAAGTACAAAGAAAACAAATCTAATGTGGTTGCTGATGCATTATCAAGGAAGTATGCTTTAATTGGTGTCCTTAATTTCAAATTGCTTGGTTTGGAGTTGATTACACAATATTACGAGCAAGATGGAGATTTTGGTCCTGTCTATTCACAAATTTCGAAAGGTTCTATAGGATCTTATGTGCTACATGATGGATTCAGTTTCAAAGGGAATGTACTTTGCATCCCTAAGTGCAGTATTCGTGAGTTACTTGTTAGAGAGGCGCATGGGGGTGGAATTGCAGGACACTTTGGTATCAAAAAAACTTTGACAATGTTGCAGGAACATTTCTAGTGGCCTAGAATGGTTGCTGATGTGGAAGCAGTCATATCACAATGTGCTGTTTGTCAAAAAGCCAAGGCATCCTTCCATCAAGGACTCTACACACCATTGTCAGTGCCAGAAGCTCCTTGGGATGATATTTCTATGGATTTTATATTTGGTTTGCTAGAACTGCAAGGCAAAAAGATGCTATAATGGTTGTGGTTGACAGGTTTTCGAAGATGGTTCACTTCACACCTTGTCACAAGACTGATGATGCTGTCAATGTTTTGCAGAATTATATTTTCGAGACATTATTAGGTTACATGGAGTTCCGAAAACTATTGTTAGTGACAGGGACACAAAATTCATGAGTTACTTCTGGAAATCATTGTGACGTTTGATAGGTACGAAATTGCTCTTCAGTACTTCTTATCATCCACAAACCGATGGTCAAACTGAGGTCACCAACAAAACCCTAGGCGTTCTACTTCGTGGTTTGGTAAGCATGACACGAAAGGACTGAGACTTGAAATTAGCTCATGCAGAGTTTGCTTATAATCGTTCACTTACTTATGCAACTAAGCATTCACCTTTTGAAGTTGTTGATGGAGTTAATTCCAAGCTACCTATTTATTTCGTGGCTATTCCTAAAGGTGAGCTCATTCACAAAGATGCTTTAGCTAAAATGAATACATGTAGAAGTTACATGCATAGGTTAGAGCAAGGATTGAGCATGTGAATGATATCTAAAAGACAAGACCTAACAAGCATAAAATCAAGCACACATACAAGGAAGGAGATTTGGTATGGTTATATCTAAGGAAGGAAAGATTTCCTAATCAAAGGAAGAACAAGTTAATGCCTAGATGTGATGGACCATTCAGAATCGTGAGCAAAATTGGGGACAATGCATATAACTTGAATTACCAGGTGAATATGGTGTACATGCCACGTTCAACATTGGTGATTTATCTCCTTATGCTCCCAATGATCAACTTCGAGGTTTGAGGACAAACTCTTTTTAAGAAGAGGAGGATGATACGAAACAAGGTGACGACTTTGAAGGTTTGATTATGGCTTCTAAAGATGATACAAGTATGGGATAAATTATGGCTTATGTAGATCCAAGACTTTTGGGATCTTCTAAGACATCATCATGGGTGTGTATGGTGACACACGAAACGACTTGATCATTGAAGTAAAGGAAAGAATGGTGGAATTAGGGGAATAAGATGGTTTTGCCTGTGAGTTTTCCCACTTCATTTGATAGGGTTTTCTCTTTTTAGGCATTGAGTCTTTTAATTCTTGAAGTGTCTTAATCATCATTTATAGCCTTATACACATGAAGAATGACATCTTGAAGGTTTCTTGATTAAAAGATTGAATCTTGAAAAGTTTCTTGAAGATTTGAAGAAAAGTCACAAATATGCCGCAAATTTGGACGGTTTGCTTGGGCGTCAATTTTGGCGTTTTTTGGGTGATTTTGGGTAGATCATATATTTGTGTAAATCTGGTTGTACTTTGTTGATTATTTTGATTAGCAAGGTAAGAATAAGTTTGTTAGGATATTTTTCAGATTAGATAGAGTTTGTTAGGATATTTTAGCAAGTTGCATTGCCATGCAGTGATGGTGTGACATTCTTATCTTGTGAGTCATTGATGAGTCACTATATTAGACCTAATTATCCTATGTTTATGCGTGTATTTTAGCCTAGATTAGTTAGGATTTTGTTGATGATTATGACTATAAATAATCTCAACATTAGCTTGTAAAAAACACAGATTAGAATTCAATAAACAATGATTGTTTAAGTTTGCTTGTTTTCTACAAAACAATAGAAAAACCGAAGGTGGGAAGAAAATTTCGAGTGTGTGAAATTTTCTTCCCACTTTGTGAGAGTTGGTGCTTAGGCTTTAGACTCTTGTGAGATAATTTTAGGAATTGAGGGTGCATTTCTTTAATCAATTCATAAAATTGTTCGACTTAGATCGATTTTCTTGGTGCTTGGCTTTAGAGAAAACCGAACTAAGATACTATCCTTGTGAGTGGCGATTTTCTATAATCAACATTCACATCACATTTGAATGAACCCAATAATACTAAATTACCATGTCCCATCACTGAACTATCCATAGGAAATATGGAAAACATTTGGGAGAGACTTGAATTTAAAAGCTTAGGCATGAGCCTAATGGTCATTAGATATTGAAATAAATACATCAAGAAAATGGTAAACAACCATTTCACTTGGGAAAGACGTATTTAATATCATTCGCTCATCGAGGAACCTCTTACTTTGGCTCCCCTATTCCCTAAATATCCTCCTACATATGGTATTCCAGAAGTGTTTCATCGAAAAGAATGGGAAGATTTTAAAAGGCTATGCCGCGAATTTTTTTGTTAACATGGCATTCTCTATCAATGCGATCGAAGAAGATGAAATATCTTTTGAACCTCTTGACTTGATTACTCTTGTGGGATAGCCTATCTCACAAGTAATCACTTCCCCATCGTTCCTAGAAATCAATTGAACATGGGACTCATATACATATTTATATAATGTTGTTCCGTCATTTTTGGTTGATTTATGTGCTATATTATTAAGTTTGTGGCTTTGTTTTAATTAAATATCGTTCCACGATGTATACCTGGGGCTTTGGGGGCCCACATGCCCTTTTTACGGACATCAAATGTCGTGTTAATTTGTCTACATAGTGTGAGTATGCTTGGCTTAGAGAGTGAGTCTAGAACATCAAAACCCAACTATGGAAGTCACCACCGTCCTCGTTTCGGGATCTAACGAAACCCCATTAGGTCATACTCCAATGGAAAACTGACGGCCAAGGATAAGAAGGTCTTACATCTCTGGACTCGGGGACACGGGTAAGGACAACAGTAGGTCACTGTGTCCCCCTGCGTATGGCGGCCTCCACTTGTTCTCATGCGTTATTTGAAAATCATAATATCGAATTATAGCATTCATATATTTGGTTTAGACTTACAAACACGTATGGAGATAAGGCTAGACAGGTTTTAACTAATGCACAAATAATTTCCTGTTTATCATGCATGGGTGATCGCGTTAAGATTAAGTTGATTATAATCTTTATTTGATCAACACATGCTTTTAGGTCATTTAAGCTAAACATGAATTATACATGATTTAAGCATTAAAACTTTAGCATGAATTCACATAAAGCCTAATGCAAGGTTTCTACTTAAGATTGATTTTAGTTTAAGGTCGAATAATCAATTAGTCAACATTGCATGAATTTCAATTTAAGACATGTCAATTATCTAATAAAGCAAATAAAATCACATAATCATTCGAAGTACCTTTCGGCGAGCCTTTAGAACCGAGAGCTTTAATAACCTTAGTTAATTAATAATAATAGTAATATTAAGTGTTTTGCAGGGTTTCCTAAATAGGGCACGAATACCGAGAGAGGTTTATAGAGAGAAAAAGACGAATAGAGAAAGAGTGTGAAAAAGTTGAGAAGATGTGAATATGTTGAAGTGATGAATAAAGGTCAGAGGAGGGGGGTATTTATATTGTTGGATGTGACGTAAGCGAGCGCTACGTCGCCGGTGGAGCGTCAGAACGCTTAGCACCAAGCGCCAGGACGCTCACTGAGCGCNCACTGAGCGTTGTGTCGCAGGTCCTTCGGGTGCCTGGGCGCTAGCTGGGTGTGTGGGCGCTTCCCGGGTGTTGTGGCGCTCATTTCCCTTATTTCAAAGTATTTGGTACCTGCAAACAAAACGGTTGGTTTTAACTGCACCAAGATGATACATCCTCGGAAGTGCTATGTTTCTTGAGGCTGAAGAAAGGTATCCTTTAGATGTTGTGTGATTGTATATGAGGTTCCGGAGAAGGCGTCTGTATCATCCGGAGATAGATTGTTTGATGATTAAGGTTGATCGTCTGAGAATCTGAACATTTCTGCTTTAGACTCGGCTCGGCCATAAGGAAACATGTTGATTTGTTGCCTTTAGACTTGTTTGACCTAATTTGACTTTCAAGTTCATTTCAGTAATTTTAGACCCGATTCATGTTTCGGGGGAATTTTGGTAATTTTTGACTCGATTCGTCTTTTAGGGGCATTTTGTTAATTTAGATGAAGAATGTTTGATAAATGGCAGCAGGGAATGTCGGAATATGTGATGCAAATCTTACTCGAAGTTCAAAAAACAAAATCCCCACTGTGTCAAGTAGGCCCCACAGGAGGTCCCAAAAAACATCACATGGGCGCTAGGGCGCAGGCAGGGCCCCATGACACAACTCTAGCGCCTAGGCACTCGTAGTGGAGCCCTCTGGCTGCTCATTGGTCCAAGTAAGTTGAATTTGAACTTGTTGGTGTTGTTTGTATTTGTGGGTGCTTGTATCCGTGTTTTGTACGTTCACATACACACCTTTTCTTTGTTTCTTCTTGTTGCTCGAAAAAACCAAACAAAACCCCCTAACTTCCATACTCCCATTGAAGCCCCAATTAAAGGTCGAAGTTCGGACTTTTTCTTGAGGAATTTGCTCCCCAACAATGTAAGTGCTCAAAATTAGCTTTCCTTGTCATTTTTTGCTTAAATTTTTCATTTTAGTCCACTTGGTTCATGAAGTAAGTAGTAAACCCTAAATTTTTGTTTTCTTGTTCTTATGTATGAATGTCAAAATTAATGCATGTTCTTGCTTTTATGAGTGTAATGGAACATATAGGAAGTGGTCTGAACCAAAACAAGTGAGATTTGAGTGAGAACTTAACTTCTTATTTTTGGGTATAGGGTATGGCCTTGAGTGAGTGAATGGACGAACTTGCTCCTCCTTGTTGAGTTGTTGATAGGAATGCAATTGTGACTTGAAAATGGCATGAATTGAGCCCTTGTAATGTCTTGTGAAATATTGGAGTTTTTAGGTCATGTAGTTCATGTAGTTCATATGAACTTGAAATTAACTAAAATAATGAATTTGTGCAATTTGTTTTTCTTCATGAATGAACTTGATTATCGTATGCTAATGATGATGACAAATTGACAACGGCGCAAAGTAGCAATGAATTGTAAAGTCTTGAAGCTAATTCTTGTATAAATGACACACTAACTCACATAGGTCATATATGTTAGGAAATTAACTGTAATCGTGACAAACTTAACCCATTTTTTTTATGTTCATGAGTTAAATGATGGTTTTACATGTTGTTTGAAACAAAACCATGCTTGAAATGAATGAATAGAACATTGAAGCTCATGTTTCTAATCTTAGTTCAAATTAGTTTCTTTAAACTTCTAAACTCTTTCTCGTATAATGCTCTATATGAAACGAATAAAAATGTATATTCACTCATGTCAGCCCCCTTTTCTTTCCAATTATGAAATGATGATCTTGTTGGAAAGTAAGGCTGAAATTGTTGAAAATATTGGTTTGTTAGATGCTGCTGAGAATTTGAGTCCTCCATAGTTGGTTGTAGGTGGCTGGATAACTATAACTCATGGTTTATTTATGGAAAAGGGAATGTCCATATTTAGTCGTTATGCTGCCAAAATTTTCACTCAAAATATTTGCATTTGGCAGGTGTAATTCAGATGATGACGTCGTGGAGGTGCAGGACGTACGACAGGTATCCTCCAAGAGGCATGCATGGGCTCAACACATTTCTCACTATCACCTCCAGGCTGTGTGAGTACTAACTTTCTTTATTTTTTCTCTTTTCGATCTTTTTCTTTCTTTATTCATTCTTTTCAATCTCTTCATTCTTTCTTTTGCAGGACGACCACCACCTATGGGGATTTGGCTCGAGTACTCCATTCTTGGAGGGGCTTGCCTTACTAAAGAGGCATCATGATCCCCATCTTCTCCGAATGCGTTCGGGATGCGGGTTTGACGACTTCATTCGGGGTCTTCGGTCCCTTGAGTGCGTAAAAAGCTCTTGTGTTTTCGTTCATCGCCTCTTGGAGTTGTGGTGGGACACAAAGCTCCCGCCGATCCATTGCCTTCACGTGAATCCATAATTACAAGAAGAAATTGAGTGTTTCTTTTAAATCTTTTTCACACTGTAGTTAAAAAAAAGGCCCTTATTAGTAATGTTGGCCTTGAAATGGTTACTTAGTAGCTGAACCCTTTGTCCTTTGGTCCCAGATGCTTCCTAGTAGGGCCCTCGGCCATTATTGCTACTATATTAGGGGAATCTCAGGGGAAGGGGTTTGTGACGTGTTCTACTCCTGGCAGCAGCTTATCTACTATGACAAGATTCGCCAATTTTTCCGTTCTTGATGACGTTGTTGGGGCAATTCTTAGTATGATCGAGATTGTTCTTTCTTTCAGTAGTTAAATTCGGAGTCAATACCTTCGTCTTCACTTGTAGGAGGATCGGGTGATACCCTGAACCTTTCGGAGATGTACCTGTCGCTCGGTTTTACTCCAATAAATGTTCCGTTGATGAGCCATGAGCCTGCAACTTAGGAATCTAGCTTCACGTCTTGTGTATGCATGTCTAAATGTACATAGTTATGTAAATGAACACGATTTTGTATATATTTAATTTGAATTTTGTACATATTTGACTCGAATTTCTAATTACTTAATTGTTTGATTTTGACGTTTGACTTTGACTCAACTTAAGGGAGAGTACTGACTTTTCTCTTGAAAAAAAATAAAAATAAACATAATAACAAAAAAGATTCGGACTTGAAACAAGTAAATTGGGCATGGAAAATGAAGAAGATGTGCATAAATATCGAGGCAAAATGTGTGAGTTCAAAATAGGAAAAATATTGGGGAGGGTTGCGGCAGGGCGTCAGGCTAGCACTAGGATGCCCAGCCTGCGCTTAGGCGCTCATCCAGCGGTGTGCCACTTCTCCCGTGCTTTGGCGCTCGACTCCTTTTCTTTATGGAAACTCTAAAACCAGATATACCCCCCCTTCTTCATTCTTGTTCGTCTTCATTTGCATCAAAAGTGACGATCTTGAGAGATTTTCTTTCGAATATTTCAATACTTTAGTGTGTTCTTGCAATCATGTCTAGGAGTTTTGAAGTTGCGCGCTTGTGATGAATGGCTTTCGACACTTAACCTGAAGGAGAAAGGCTTGCTGAAGGACTATAAACTTTCTTCGTTGATCACTTTGAGGTTTGCTCAACTTGATATTAATTTTATATATGCTGCTGTTGGATTTTGGAATACAAACACGCATAGCTTCATATTTCATGAGAGAGAGGTGACCCCGTTGCCTAAGGAACAAGGTGGGATAACGGAATGGTCTTGTGACGGTTTGCCTTGTCTTCCTAATACCAAAGACTACTTATGCCTTATTTTTTATCGTTATTTGAATCTTGACGCATATGTTATGGAAAAAATAGTCCATGGTAGGAAACTGGACTTGGTAGCATTGATTGATTACTTCAGGACTGCTGAAATAGCCTGGAAGAGGTATAAATGGCGAGCCTTGCTGATTTGCATATTTACAAGATTTTTCTTTGTGAATGGTGAACCGTTAGTTGGTTATGCTTGGACTTGGTAGCATTGATTGATTACTTTAGGACTGCTGAAATAGCCTGGAAGAGGTGTAAATGGCGAGCCTTGCTGATTTGCATATTTACAAGATTTTTCTTTGTGAATGGTGAACCGTCAGGTGGTTATGCTGCTTTGGTTACCATTGTTGTGCAGTTTGAAGACGGGAAAACTCCTACGCCTCTATGCACGAGGGAGCTATTTCCGACCCTTCATCGCCTAAAAAGGGATTCTCAAGCCCCCTTGACTGGTTGTCCTCTACCTCTCCAGGTAAGCAACCATAATGTATACGATAAATATATAAGAGTTATTTACACTTGAAATGTTAGCAGAAATAGGTCATTTAACGCTAAACCATGATGATAATGATTTCATTGAATACATTATTTCAAATATTGAATAGGTCATAAAATATTTGAAACATTTCACATGTAAAACATGCTTTTGTGCCAATGACTTTAGGTGTGGCTCATAGATCGATTGAATTTGATGGAGCCTCCTACGAATATCCCCACATATACTCTTAGGAACTTGTATGGACGTCGCCGGCAGTATCATCATTCTACCAAGCATGAATGGTTGCTAACCCTTCTTGATAACAAGATTAACATTCGCTGGACCGTTTCGTGGTGCAAGATTAGGACCATGGTCTATTCGAATTAGACCCCCTATATTCGTGTTGCCGGCTTGACTGCATTAACTTTCTACTACCAGCTTTTCAATCCGACTGCAATCCTTGAGTCCGTCGGACCCCCTTAGAGTAATGAGGTAATTTGGTATTCAACAGGTAATCCTAGATCTTGATACCATGAGGCCTGAACAAAAGCCTGTCTTATTGGGTATTGCTAGGAATTGTGAAAGCAATTGGGTGATAACGACGAAGATTGTTGTGACACCAATGCCGGAATGCTATGAAAAGGTATTCGAGCATTACGTAATTTAGATGAACATAGAATCCATGTCTATTCGTGTAGAGGCTCGTAAAACCGAAAGGAGAGATCATGGGCAGGCTATGTATAGAGTGAAGGAGAAGCCCAAGATTACTTCTATCAAGAATAGACTGGGCTCTAGAAAGGTGCTCGTATGGCAAAGACTTGAGAAGCTACCTCCCTTGAAGATTGATGCTGCTTCTAAGACGAAGAGATCTAAAGAAGAGCAAGATGCGGGAGGCAAAGGAAAGGGTAAGGTTGTTGAGGCCCCAGGAAAGATGCAATGAGTGCGTAAGAAGTCTATGCGGGCAGAGGAATCTTCTAAGACTACGGATAAGGAAAAGGAACCTAGACCTCAGTAGGAAGATTACTTTATTGTTTCACAAAGTAATTATTTGGAAGAATAAGATCTATGTGCCATGTTTTATTTTCGTGTATGTAAACATTTGTTTTTGAATAATTAAATAAATCATTTATTTTATTTCATGGCAAAAGTACAACATATTTTTTACTCCAACAGGCTATTGATGTAATCTAGAGGAAAGAGAGATTTTTATTTTTAAATGGGCCGAACCCCAGGTCGAGGTTGCCAACGTATCCTTTTGGAATCAGGCCAAACGTAGTTCTAGTAACTCCAAGAGAGTAGTTTAGGCATAGTATTTCTTCAGTTGATCCAAGTTGGTAAGGTTGCAGAAGTTGTCACCGTTCATATCCATTAGTTCAACTACAACTCCGACGAGTATCTTCTTAACAATATAAGGCCCAGCCAAATTCAGGCGAAATTTCCCTCGAGGACCCATGACGAATTTCCGTAGTTCCTTGAGAACCAAATCACCCTCCTTGATTTTCCTTTCTTTGACATGTTTGTTGAAATGTCTCTCGATCCTTTTTTGATACACTTGGACATGACTTACGACTTTCAAGCGTTTCTCATCTAGGAGCACCATAGCATCATACTGGGCCCGGACCCATTCAGCTTCAAAAAGTTCACTTTCTGACACTATTCTTAATAAGGGANTGGACTTGGTAGCATTGATTGATTACTTCAGGACTGCTGAAATAGCCTGGAAGAGGTGTAAATGGCGAGCCTTGCTGATTTGCATATTTACAAGATTTTTCTTTGTGAATGGTGAACCGTCAGGTGGTTATGCTGCTTTGGTTACCATTGTTGTGCAGTTTGAAGACGGGAAAACTCCTACGCCTCTATGCACGAGGGAGCTATTTCCGACCCTTCATCGCCTAAAAAGGGATTCTCAAGCCCCCTTGACTGGTTGTCCTCTACCTCTCCAGGTAAGCAACCATAATGTATACGATAAATATATAAGAGTTATTTACACTTGAAATGTTAGCAGAAATAGGTCATTTAACGCTAAACCATGATGATAATGATTTCATTGAATACATTATTTCAAATATTGAATAGGTCATAAAATATTTGAAACATTTCACATGTAAAACATGCTTTTGTGCCAATGACTTTAGGTGTGGCTCATAGATCGATTGAATTTGATGGAGCCTCCTACGAATATCCCCACATATACTCTTAGGAACTTGTATGGACGTCGCCGGCAGTATCATCATTCTACCAAGCATGAATGGTTGCTAACCCTTCTTGATAACAAGATTAACATTCGCTGGACCGTTTCGTGGTGCAAGATTAGGACCATGGTCTATTCGAATTAGACCCCCTATATTCGTGTTGCCGGCTTGACTGCATTAACTTTCTACTACCAGCTTTTCAATCCGACTGCAATCCTTGAGTCCGTCGGACCCCCTTAGAGTAATGAGGTAATTTGGTATTCAACAGGTAATCCTAGATCTTGATACCATGAGGCCTGAACAAAAGCCTGTCTTATTGGGTATTGCTAGGAATTGTGAAAGCAATTGGGTGATAACGACGAAGATTTTTGTGACACCAATGCCGGAATGCTATGAAAAGGTATTCGAGTATTACGTAATTTAGATGAACATAGAATCCATGTCTATTCGTGTAGAGGCTCGTAAAACCGAAAGGAGAGATCATGGGCAGGCTATGTATAGAGTGAAGGAGAAGCCCAAGATTACTTCTATCAAGAATAGACTGGGCTCTAGAAAGGTGCTCGTATGGCAAAGACTTGAGAAGCTACCTCCCTTGAAGATTGATGCTGCTTCTAAGACGAAGAGATCTAAAGAAGAGCAAGATGCGGGAGGCAAAGGAAAGGGTAAGGTTGTTGAGGCCCCAGGAAAGATGCAATGAGTGCGTAAGAAGTCTATGCGGGCAGAGGAATCTTCTAAGACTACGGATAAGGAAAAGGAACCTAGACCTCAGTAGGAAGATTACTTTATTGTTTCACAAAGTAATTATTTGGAAGAATAAGATCTATGTGCCATGTTTTATTTTCGTGTATGTAAACATTTGTTTTTGAATAATTAAATAAATCATTTATTTTATTTCATGGCAAAAGTACAACATATTTTTTACTCCAACAGGCTATTGATGTAATCTAGAGGAAAGAGAGATTTTTATTTTTAAATGGGCCGAACCGCAGGTCGAGGTTGCCAACGTATCCTTTTGGAATCAGGCCAAACGTAGTTCTAGTAACTCCAAGAGAGTAGTTTAGGCATAGTATTTCTTCAGTTGATCCAAGTTGGTAAGGTTGCAGAAGTTGTCACCGTTCATATCCATTAGTTCAACTACAACTCCGACGAGTATCTTCTTAACAATATAAGGCCCAGCCAAATTCAGGCGAAATTTCCCTCGAGGACCCATGACGAATTTCCGTAGTTCCTTGAGAACCAAATCACCCTCCTTGATTTTCCTTTCTTTGACATGTTTGTTGAAATGTCTCTCGATCCTTTTTTGATACACTTGGACATGACTTACGACTTTCAAGCGTTTCTCATCTAGGAGCACCATAGCATCATACTGGGCCCGGACCCATTCAGCTTCAAAAAGTTCACTTTCTGACACTATTCTTAATAAGGGAATTTTGAGCTCAATAGGTTGCACGACTTCCATCCATAGACCAAGTAGAACGGTGTAGCTCCTGTAGAAGTACCAATGGATGTTCTATACCCCCATAAGGCGAAGGGTAACTTAAGTGGCCAATCTCTGTAGGTTTTAGTCATTTTGGAGAGAACAAACATGAAATTTTTATTTGCTGCTTCAACTACTTCACTTGTGTTGCCGAATTTTGTATTTTGTGAGAAGCTCTTCGCATTCACCTCGAAAAACAGTTGCATTATCACTAATTATTTCATGCAGGACTCGGTATCGGCATATTATATAGGTTTCAATTAATTTTGCCACATGTCTGGCTTGCAACACACGATATGAAGCGGCTTCCACCCATTTGGTGAAGTAGTCAATCGCTAATAATATGAACTCGTGACTTCCATGACCCAGAGGTGTAACTTCTGCAATTATGTCAATCCCCTATCATTAGTGAAAAAAGGGTCATTTGTTGCGGTTAATTAGAGGGCATATGCTGCGTTTTTGGGCCACAGCAAACCCAGTAGCAGCATTTAGAAGATAGTTATATTCTGCGGTCCTAAAGCACAGCATATAATAGTTATATGCTGTGGTCCTTAAGTAAAAGTGTAGCATATAACTTTTATTTCATTTTTTTTATAATTATTGCTAGTTAACAATAGAAGATTAAAAATAACAATAACACTAGTTTTTGTATAATTAATAATATTAATATTGTGCATATTAATATTAATAATTATAATAAAATTATTATTATTTAATATTACTATTTCTCAAAGCAAAAATGAATTAAGAATTATGATAAATAAACAATAAGAAATTTAATACATGTATTCACTACAACATAAATGACATTAGGTAACACTGAACTGGGAGCACCTTTTCAAAGGTAACACTTTATTGTAACACTTTATAATATGTAACACTTTAATGTAGCACTTTATGATATGTAACACTTGTATAGTAACACTCTTTAATTGGTAACACTTAAACGTAACACTTCATGGTACGTAATGATGTGGCATGACAAGTCAGCTGGCACGTGTCGGTCTCTGAGTGGACCACGTGTCCCTATTTCTATTATAAGATGATGACATGGGATTGCCACGTGGCAGTGATGAGTCTGCCATGAGTGGACCCTACACGGCCACGTGTCATCCTACAATTGGACCACGAGTCCATAAATGCCAGCATGGGATTGCCACGTGGCAGTGATGAGTCCGTCATGAGTGGGCCCACACTACCACGTGTCATCTCCTGACTGGTCCATATGTAATCCTACATTTGCCACATGTCAAGCCTCTACTCGCCGATAAAAAAAGAGCTAAAACAAACCATGGGGCCTTAAAAGCTTGGTGCTAAAAGCCCATAAGGCAAATGAAGGAAGGTAATGAAAGAGATGAGGACAAGTGTCGCGATCTCATTGGATAAGAAATTGTACTTGAGGCTATAAATAGCCCACAAAAATCTGATAAAAAGTACACACAAGATTAAGACAAAAACACTTACTAAAAAGGGAAAACTTCTCTCTAGAACTTCTCTCTAAAATTGTTTACTTGTTGATTATTGTTCACTTACTCTCCTACAAATACTTACTTAAGCATCGGAGGGGGAAATAATCCTACAAGGATTATTGTCCCTTTTTTGCAGGTACTTGGAGGGTACGTCAACAGGAAACCAGTCCATTCACGCATCTAGTCTACGTCAGCGAAATCCTCACAGTCCCTATCCTACCTCATTGCTTTAGCAACAACATTTGGCGCCGTCTGAGGGGAGGATTCCTAACAATGACTGGAAGCGGAATTCCTATTGAGGATGAGACCAGATACCTAGACCAGACTGGCAATTACCAAACTGGGGAAGGTACTGGCTCACCGAGAAGAACACAAGAACAAGCTGATTTTGGAAACCAACCTGTGACCATGAGTCAGCTCAAGAGTATCTTGGCTGGGTTCCAAGAGAACCTGGCGGAAACTCTACGGGAGTATTCCACCAAGAAATCTCAAGAGAAGGTTGAGACACAACACCCTTCATCTTCAAAGATGAAAGGTGTGATGATTGAGGAAGGTCAACGCCAGGAGAGATTAACTTTCCATGAGAAAGTTGAGAAATTGAGAAAGGACCGAACTCCGCTGAAAACCCATTGGGGTGCAGTGAAGAAGTACCCTGTCACTCCCAGATTTAAGCCTAAACGGGAGTTGGCAGGTAAGGAAGTTGGATCTAGCAAGACGCAAACTGATGCTAGAGAACTCATTGAGTTCAAGAAAGCCATTGCAAGTGATGCTCGGGAGTATTTGGAGCAAAAGAGTCATCCAGCTGAGATGCAAGAGAATATCTTGATGGCAAGAAAGTCTCTAGTATGGACATAAGAGAGTATCTGAAGGCTAAGAAGGCCTGGAAGGAAGGAGGCCGACCTGGTTCATCTGAAGAATCATCGACTAGGGAGATGACTGACTCCCATCATGTTTCCTTGGATTCAGGAGAACATGCAAGTCTACGAGACTTAATTGAAAAGAAGAAAGCTGATAAGGCCGATCAGTGCAGAAAAGAACAGATGATCAGGTATTGGGAGGATGTAGGCAAATCAAATAATCCTTGCCGAGAGTCAACAAAGGCTGTCCATAACCCTACGGGGGTTATTGGACAAACGCCTAATAACACAATGATGGAATGGAAGACACCATTCTCCATGTCCATCATGATGGCTCCGCGTCCCAATAAGTTTAAAATGCCTCAAATTGAGCCATTTGACTGGACAACTGATCCGGAGGAGCATCTGGCTACCTACAAACACTTGATGTACTTTCAGGGTCCAGATGATGTAACCTGGTGCCGATACTTTCCGGCAACTCTGAAGGGAATTGCCCAGAAATGGTTCAATAGCCTCCCAGATCAATCAATCAACAATTTTCATGAATTGAGTACGATCTTCGTACATCATTTCATGGCTAACAAAAGGAGAGGAAGACCAGCATGCATCTGGCCAAAATAGTTCAAGGAGAAAAGGAGTCTCTAAGAAGTTATGTACAAAGATTCAATCTGGAATCATTGCAATTTATCTGAAGGTTTGGCCTTCGATAACTTCTTTAGAGGTCTCCGAGACGGAACTTTTAAATTTGATATTGTAAGAAGAAATTGCAAAACGCTGAAAGGAATTCTGGAAGAAGCTGAATGTTTCATTCATGCTCAAGAGCTCTATGCTTCCACCAGGAAGGACAAAAGGGATGATAGAAAGAGTGAACCACACTCTAAACACAAGGACCAAAAGAAACATGCCACCTGGGCAATTAGGACATCAAGCAAGGGAGGAAAGTTCCAAAATAAGAAAAGAAAGTCTAATGATGGTCCTAAGACAGAGTTCACCAAAGATCTCTATTCAGTTTTCAGAGAAATTCGTAACAAAGTTGAGATTGATGATCCACCACCTCTAAGAACTACCAAGGAAGATAGGGACTCAAGTAAATATTGTCACTTTCACAAAGATACGGGGCATCATACTAATGATTGCTTCAATTTTAAGAGAACCCTTGAATCTCTCGCCATCAAGGGAAAAATTTCACAACACCTGATCAAATCCCAGGACAAGAACACCAAACAGAAGATGGAATTCAAGGCTAGTGAGCCTAAAGATGGTGCGGAGACCGAAGAGGATGTGGTGTATGTCATCTCCGGTGGGTTTGCAGCTGGCGGACCAGCCCTTCGAGGGAATAAAGAGTACTTACGGAGTCTCTCCCGAGAAGGGTCACCGGAGATGGGGCATGATGCTAAGGTTAAATTCCCAGAAGTTATGATCAGTGATAAAGACCGAGGCAATGTTCGTACACCACATGATGATCCCTTGGTGGTGGAACTGAAGGTGGCCAATATGAGGGTCAAACGAATATTGATAGACACTAGCAGCTCATCTGACATCATTAGTTATGCTTGCCTCAAAAAATTGAAGTATGATGTGTCTACCTTGGAACCTATCCATCACCCTATTATTGGTTTTGGGGGAGGAGTAATCAATCCTTTGGGGACTGTCTCCCTACCAGTGAGGATAGGGGAAAAGGAATGCGCAAGAAACATGGTCGTCAAGTTCCTGGTGGTCAAGGAACTATCAGCATACAATATTATTCTGGGACAACCAACCTTGAACGCATCCAGAGCAGTAATTGTTACACATCTCATGCTCATGAAGTATGAGTGTAACAATGGAACTGTAGGAACTCTTCGTGGGGATCAACAAATGGCCCGAGAATGTTATATCACCACTCTTAAACCTACTGCTTGGGTTGAAGAGGTGGAAGATCCGACAAAGAAGAGAAAGACCGAGAGTATGGCAAAAAATGAACTAATGGCCATTCATAATTTAAGCCAAGTAACTCGGCCTCAGGCAATTGGTGAACACGAAGACTTCGTTCTTGACGAAGTCAAGCCTGACCGAACGGTCAAGGTAGGCCAGGCCCCAGACGACCATGTTGGGGCAGAAATGAGGAAGCTACTCAGAGAGTTCAGGGATGTCTTTGCATATGAGGTAAAGGAGATGCCAGGCATTGACCCAAGTATAGATGTCGATTTTCTTGGTGCTTGGCTTTAGAGAAAACCGAACTAAGATACTATCCTTGTGAGTGGCGATTTTCTTTAATCAACATTCACATCACATTTCAATGAACCCAATAATACTGAATTACCAAGTCCCATCACTGAACTATCCATAGGAAATATGGAAAACATTTGGGAGAGACTTGAATTTAAAAGCTTAGGCATGAGCCTAATGGTCATTAGATATTGAAATAAATACATCAAGAAAATGGTAAACAACCATTTCACTTGGGAAAGACGTATTTAATATCATTCGCTCATCGATAAACCTCTTACTTTGGCTCCCCTCTTCCCTAAATATCCTCCTACATATGGTATTCCAGAAGTGTTTCATCGAAAAGAATGGGAAGATTTTAAAAGGCTATGCCGCGAATTTTTTTGTTAACATGGCATTCTCTATCAATGCGATCGAAGAAGATGAAATATCTTTTGAACCTCTTGACTTGATTACTCTTGTGGGATAGCCTATCTCACAAGTAATCACTTCCCCATCGTTCCTAGAAATCAATTGAACATGGGACTCATATACATATTTATATAATGTTGTTCCGTCATTTTTGGTTGATTTATGTGCTATATTATTAAGTTTGTGGCTTTGTTTTAATTAAATATCGTTCCACGATGTATACCTGGGGCTTTGGGGGCCCACATGCCCTTTTTACAGACATCAAATGTCGTGTTAATTTGTCTGCATAGTGTGAGTATGCTTGGCTTAGAGAGTGAGTCTAGAACATCAAAACCCAACTATGGAAGTCACCACCGTCCTCGTTTCGGGATCTAACGAAACCCCATTAGGTCATACTCCAATGGAAAACTGACGGCTAAGGATAAGAAGGTCTTATATCTCTGGACTCGGGGACACGGGTAAGGACAACAGTAGGTCACTGTGTCCCCCTGCGTATGGCGGCCTCCACTTGTTCTCATGCGTTATTTGAAAATCATAATATCGAATTATAGCATTCATATATTTGGTTTAGACCTACAAACACGTATGGAGATAAGGCTAGGCAGGTTTTAACTAATGCACAAATAATTTCCTGTTTATCATGCATGGGTGATCGCGTTAAGATTAAGTTGATTATAATCTTTATTTGATCAACACATGCTTTTAGGTCATTTAAGCTAAACATGAATTATACATGATTTAAGCATTAAAACTTTAGCATGAATTCACATAAAGCCTAATGCAAGGTTTCTACTTAAGATTGATTTTAGTTTAAGGTCGAATAATTAATTAGTCAACATTGCATGAATTTCAATTTAAGACATGTCAATTATCTAATAAAGCAAATAAAATCACATAATCATTCAAAGTACCTTTCGGCGAGCCTTTAGAACCGAGAGCTTTAATAACCTTAGTTAATTAATAATAATAGTAATATTAAGTGTTTTGCACGGTTTCCTAAATAGGGCACGAATACCGAGAGAGGTTTATAGAGAGAAAAAGACGAATAGAGAAAGAGTGTGAGAAAAGTTGAGAAGATGTGAATATGTTGAAGTGATGAATAAAGGTCAGAGGAGGGGGGGTATTTATATTGTTGGATGTGACGTAAGCGAGCGCTACGTCGCCGGTGGAGCGTCAGAACGCTTAGCACCAAGTGCCAGGACGCTCACTGAGCGTTGTGTCGCAGGTCCTTCGGGTGCCTGGGCGCTAGCTGGGTGTGTGGGCGCTTCCCGGGTGTTGTGGCGCTCATTTCCCTTATTTCAAAGTATTTGGTACCTGCAAACAAAACGGTTGGTTTTAACTGCACCAAGATGATACATCCTCGGAAGTGCTATGTTTCTTGAGGCTGAAGAAAGGTATCCTTTAGATGTTGTGTGATTGTATATGAGGTTCCGGAGAAGGCGTCTGTATCATCCGGAGATAGATTGTTTGATGATTAAGGTTGATCGTCTGAGAATCTGAACATTTCTGCTTTAGACTCGGCTCGGCCATAAGGAAACATGTTGATTTGTTGCCTTTAGACTTGTTTGACCTAATTTGACTTTCAAGTTCATTTCAGTAATTTTAGACCCGATTCATGTTTCGGGGGAATTTTGGTAATTTTTGACTCGATTCGTCTTTTAGGGGCATTTTGTTAATTTAGATGAAGAATGTTTGATAAATGGCAGCAGGGAATGTCGGAATATGTGATGCAAATCTTACTCGAAGTTCAAAAAACAAAATCCCCACTGTGTCAAGTAGGCCCCACAGGAGGTCCCAAAAAACATCACATGGGCGCTAGGGCGCAGGCAGGGCCCCATGACGCAACTCTAGCGCCTAGGCACTCGTAATGGAGCCCTCTGGCTGCTCATTGGTCCAATTAAGTTGAATTTGAACTTGTTGGTGTTGTTTGTATTTGTGGGTGCTTGTATCCGTGTTTTGTACGTTCACATACACACCTTTGCTTTGTTTCTTCTTGTTGCTCGAAAAAACCAAACAAAACCCATTAACTTCCATACTCCCATTGAAGCCCCAATTAAAGGTCGAAGTTCGGACCTTTTCTTGAGGAATTTGCTCCCCAACAATGTAAGTGCTCAAAATTAGCTTTCCTTGTCATTTTTTGCTTAAATTTTTCATTTTAGTCCACTTGGTTCATGAAGTAAGTAGTAAACCCTAAATTTTTGTTTTCTTGTTCTTATGTATGAATGTCAAAATTAATGCATGTTCTTGCTTTTATGAGTGTAATGGAACATATAGGAAGTGGTCTGAACCAAAATAAGTGAGATTTGAGTGAGAACTTAACTTCTTATTTTTGGGTATAGGGTGTGGCCTTGAGTGAGTGAATGGACGAACTTGCTCCTCCTTGTTGAGTTGTTGATAGGAATGCAATTGTGACTTGAAAATGGCATGAATTGAGCCCTTGTAATGTCTTGTGAAATATTGGAGTTTTTAGGTCATGTAGTTCATGTAGTTCATATGAACTTGAAATTAACTAAAATAATGAATTTGTGCAATTTGTTTTTCTTCATGAATGAACTTGATTATCGTATGCTAATGATGATGACAAATTGACAACGGCGCAAAGTAGCAATGAATTGTAAAGTCTTGAAGCTAATTCTTGTATAAATGACACACTAACTCACATAGGTCATATATGTTAGGAAATTAACTGTAATCGTGACAAACTTAACCCATTTTTTTATGTTCATGAGTTAAATGATGGTTTTACATGTTGTTTGAAACAAAACCATGCTTGAAATAAATGAATAGAACATTGAAGCTCATGTTTCTAATCTTAGTTCAAATTAGTTTCTTTAAACTTCTAAACTCTTTCTCGTATAATGCTCTATATGAAACGAATAAAAATGTATATTCACTCATGTCAGCCCCCTTTTCTTTCCAATTATGAAATGATGATCTTGTTGGAAAGTAAGGCTGAAATTGTTGAAAATATTGGTTTGTTAGATGCTGCTGAGAATTTGAGTCCTCCATAGTTGGTTGTAGGTGGCTGGATAACTATAACTCATGGTTTATTTATGGAAAAGGGAATGTCCATATTTAGTCGTTATGCTGCCAAAATTTTCACTCAAAATATTTGCATTTGGCAGGTGTAATTCAGATGATGACGTCGTGGAGGTGCAGGACGTACGACAGGTATCCTCCAAGAGGCATGCATGGGCTCAACACATTTCTCACTATCACCTCCAGGCTGTGTGAGTACTAACTTTCTTTATTTTTTCTCTTTTCGATCTTTTTCTTTCTTTATTCATTCTTTTCAATCTCTTCATTCTTTCTTTTGCAGGACGACCACCACCTATGGGGATTTGGCTCGAGTACTCCATTCTTGGAAGGGCTTGCCTTACTAAAGAGGCAGCATGATCCCCATCTTCTCCGAATGCGTTCGGGATGCGGGTTTGACGACTTCATTCGGGGTCTTCGGTCCCTTGAGTGCGTAAAAAGCTCTTGTGTTTTCGTTCATCGCCTCTTGGAGTTGTGGTGGGACACAAAGCTCCCGCCGATCCATTGCCTTCACGTGAATCCATAATTACAAGAAGAAATTGAGTGTTTCTTTTAAATCTTTTTCACACTGTAGTTAAAAAAAAGGCCCTTATTAGTAATGTTGGCCTTGAAATGGTTACTTAGTAGCTGAACCCTTTGTC
Source organism: Suaeda aralocaspica (assembly GCA_016808085.1). Lineage (NCBI taxonomy): Eukaryota > Viridiplantae > Streptophyta > Magnoliopsida > Caryophyllales > Amaranthaceae > Suaeda > Suaeda aralocaspica. Next base: position 10,013 of record PYUH01000412.1, on the reverse strand, counting down.
CTTTAGTCCCAGATGCTTCCTAGTAGGGCCCTCGGCCATTATTGCTACTATATTAGGGGAATCTCAGGGGAAGGGGTTTGTGACGTGTTCTACTCCTGGCAGCAGCTTATCTACTATGACAAGATTCGCCAATTTTTCCGTTCTTGATGACGTTGTTGGGGCAATTCTTAGTATGATCGAGATTGTTCTTTCTTTCAGTAGTTAAATTCGGAGTCAATACCTTCGTCTTCACTTGTAGGAGGATCGGGTGATACCCTGAACCTTTCGGAGATGTACCTGTCGCTCGGTTTTACTCCAATAAATGTTCCGTTGATGAGCCATGAGCCTGCAACTTAGGAATCTAGCTTCACGTCTTGTGTATGCATGTCTAAATGTACATAGTTATGTAAATGAACACGATTTTGTATATATTTAATCTGAATTTTGTACATATTTGACTCGAATTTCTAATTACTTAATTGTTTGATTTTGACGTTTGACTTTGACTCAACTTAAGGGAGAGTACTGACTTTTCTCTTGAAAAAAAATAAAAATAAACATAATAACAAAAAAGATTCGGACTTGAAACAAGTAAATTGGGCATGGAAAATGAAGAAGATGTGCATAAATATCGAGGCAAAATGTGTGAGTTCAAAATAGGAAAAATATTGGGGAGGCTTGCGGCAGGGCGTCAGGCTAGCACTAGGATGCCCAGCCTGCGCTTAGGCGCTCATCCAGCGGTGTGCCGCTTCTCCCGTGCTTTGGCGCTCGACTCCTTTTCTTTATGGAAACTCTAAAACCAGATATACCCCCCCTTCTTCATTCTTGTTCGTCTTCATTTGCATCAAAAGTGACGATCTTGAGAGATTTTCTTTCGAATATTTCAATACTTTAGTGTGTTCTTGCAATCATGTCTAGGAGTTTTGAAGTTGCGCGCTTGTGATGAATGGCTTTCGACACTTAACCTGAAGGAGAAAGGCTTGCTGAAGGACTATAAACTTTCTTCGTTGATCACTTTGAGGTTTGCTCAACTTGATATTAATTTTATATATGCTGCTGTTGGATTTTGGAATACAAACACGCATAACTTCATATTTCATGAGAGAGAGGTGACCCCGTTGCCTAAGGAACAAGGTGGGATAACGGAATGGTCTTGTGACGGTTTGCCTTGTCTTCCTAATACCAAAGACTACTTATGCCTTATTTTTTATCGTTATTTGAATCTTGACGCATATGTTATGGAAAAAATAGTCCATGGTAGGAAACTGGACTTGGTAGCATTGATTGATTACTTCAGGACTGCTGAAATAGCCTGGAAGAGGTATAAATGGCGAGCCTTGCTGATTTGCATATTTACAAGATTTTTCTTTGTGAATGGTGAACCGTTAGTTGGTTATGCTTGGACTTGGTAGCATTGATTGATTACTTTAGGACTGCTGAAATAGCCTGGAAGAGGTGTAAATGGCGAGCCTTGCTGATTTGCATATTTACAAGATTTTTCTTTGTGAATGGTGAACCGTCAGGTGGTTATGCTGCTTTGGTTACCATTGTTGTGCAGTTTGAAGACGGGAGAACTCCTACGCCTCTATGCACGAGGGAGCTATTTCTGACCCTTCATCGCCTAAAAAGGGATTCTCAAGCCCCCTTGACTGGTTGTCCTCTACCTCTCCAGGTAAGCAACCACAATGTATACGATAAATATATAAGAGTTATTTACACTTGAAATGTTCGCAGAAATAGGTCATTTAACGCTAAACCATGATGATAATGATTTCATTGAATACATTATTTCAAATATTGAATAGGTCATAAAATATTTGAAACATTTCACATGTAAAACATGCTTTTGTGCCAATGACTTTAGGTGTGGCTCATAGATCGATTGAATTTGATGGAGCCTCCTACGAATATCCCCACATATACTCTTAGGAACTTGTATGGACGTCGCCGGCAGTATCATCATTCTACCAAGCATGAATGGTTGCTAACCCTTCTTGATAACAAGATTAACATTCGCTGGACCGTTTCGTGGTGCAAGATTAAGACCATGGTCTATTCGAATTAGACCCCCTATATTCGTGTTGCCGGCTTGACTGCATTAACTTTCTACTACCATCTTTTCAATCCGACTGCAATCCTTGAGTCCGTCGAACCCCCTTAGAGTAATGAGGTAATTTGGTATTCAACAGGTAATCCTAGATCTTGATACCAGGAGGCCTGAACAAAAGCCTGTCTTATTGGGTATTGCTAGGAATTGTGAAAGCAATTGGGTGATAACGACGAAGATTTTTGTGACACCAATGCCGGAATGCTATGAAAAGGTATTCGAGTATTACGTAATTTAGATGAACATAGAATCCATGTCTATTCGTGTAGAGGCTCGTAAAACCGAAAGGAGAGATCATGGGCAGGCTATGTATAGAGTGAAGGAGAAGCCCAAGATTACTTCTATCAAGAATAGACTGGGCTCTAGAAAGGTGCTCGTATGGCAAAGACTTGAGAAGCTACCTCCCTTGAAGATTGATGCTGCTTCTAAGACGAAGAGATCTAAAGAAGAGCAAGATGCGGGAGGCAAAGGAAAGGGTAAGGTTGTTGAGGCCCCAGGAAAGATGCAATGAGTGCGTAAGAAGTCTATGCGGGCAGAGGAATCTTCTAAGACTACGGATAAGGAAAAGGAACCTAGACCTCAGTAGGAAGATTACTTTATTGTTTCACAAAGTAATTATTTGGAAGAATAAGATCTATGTGCCATGTTTTATTTTCGTGTATGTAAACATTTGTTTTTGAATAATTAAATAAATCATTTATTTTATTTCATGGCAAAAGTACAACATATTTTTTACTCCAACAGGCTATTGATGTAATCTAGAGGAAAGAGAGATTTTTATTTTTAAATGGGCCGAACCCCAGGTCGAGGTTGCCAACGTATCCTTTTGGAATCAGGCCAAACGTAGTTCTAGTAACTCCAAGAGAGTAGTTTAGGCATAGTATTTCTTCAGTTGATCCAAGTTGGTAAGGTTGCAGAAGTTGTCACCGTTCATATCCATTAGTTCAACTACAACTCCGACGAGTATCTTCTTAACAATATAAGGCCCAGCCAAATTCAGGCGAAATTTCCCTCGAGGACCCATGACGAATTTCCGTAGTTCCTTGAGAACCAAATCACCCTCCTTGATTTTCCTTTCTTTGACATGTTTGTTGAAATGTCTCTCGATCCTTTTTTGATACACTTGGACATGACTTACGACTTTCAAGCGTTTCTCATCTAGGAGCACCATAGCATCATACTGGGCCCGGACCCATTCAGCTTCAAAAAGTTCACTTTCTGACACTATTCTTAATAAGGGAATTTTGAGCTCAATAGGTTGCACGACTTCCATCCATAGACCAAGTAGAACGGTGTAGCTCCTGTAGAAGTACCAATGGATGTTCTATACCCCCATAAGGCGAAGGGTAACTTAAGTGGCCAATCTCTGTAGGTTTTAGTCATTTTGGAGAGAACAAACATGAAATTTTTATTTGCTGCTTCAACTACTTCACTTGTGTTGCCGAATTTTGTATTTTGTGAGAAGCTCTTCGCATTCACCTCGAAAAACAGTTGCATTATCACTAATTATTTCATGCAGGACTCGGTATCGGCATATTATATAGGTTTCAATTAATTTTGCCACAT
>PYUH01000410.1:994344-1023581 GCA_016808085.1 Suaeda aralocaspica | reverse complement strand
ACTTAGATTTTATACTAACAACTTGACTAAATAATTAACTAAATAATCATCAAGAAATGACTAAAAATCACGGAAATTTAAAGAGACCCAACATTCTCGAAAGATCGCCAAAAACTCGCCTCACACATAAGCCTCGTTTTTCACAACTTTCAAGAAGTATCTTCAATCATGAAGAAACCTTCCAAGAAAAAATCTTTTAATCAAGAAACCTTCAAGAAATAATTTTCATTGTCCTTTAGGTTGACAAAGATGATTAAGACTCTAATGCAATTTAAAGACACCTATGCTTGAAATGAGAAAAACCCTATCAACTACAGTGGGAAAAAACCCATAGGCAAAAACAAACTTATTCCCTGAATCCACCATCTTTCCATTGTCATGTGGCCAATCCTAACAAGGTAAATGTAATATGCAACAATGTCCATGTGCCAATCCAAAGCCATGTAAACCAAATGGTTTAATCCCTTGAATTTCAGAACGACTTAGAATCAACTCCTTGTCACCATTGCTTTACTCACTACCTAAATCTGCTTCCTGATCAAATGCTGAGGCACATAAATTTTTAAGGTTTAACGACCTCTCAACAAGAGCACCAAAAGTTAATGTGAATGTTGATGAAGAGTCGCCACACACAACAAGGATAGAAACTAGTATCGATTTCCCTAAATCAAAGCACCCTCAATTCCTAAAACTATCCTCATAAGAGTCTAAAGCTTAATCACCAACTCTTATGATACAAATATTGCTCATAACTTCCAAGGTTTGATTGAAGCTGCTAACAAGGGTGCAACCATGGGGGAATTGATTGCTTATGGAGATTCCAGTCTAATGGGTGCATCCAAGGTTGGGATTTGCATGTTCAAGGTCACACATACCTAGGTGTGGCACGCAAATCAAGGCAAGAGGGTTGACAAGGGGAATAAGTTGGTTTTGCCTATGCGTTTTTATCCCATTTCACTTGATAGGGTTTTCCTCATTTTAGGCATTGAGTCTTTCATTTCTTGAAGGGTTTTAATCTTCATTTATAGCCTTATACACATGGAAAATGACTTCTTGATAGTTTCTTGATTAAAAGATTGAATCTTGAAAGGTTTCTTGAAGATTTGAAGAAAATATCAAAAATTGCGCAAATCTTGAAGGTTGCTTGTGGCGTGAATTTTGACAATTCTTCTATGGATTTGGGTAGAATATATTTTTGTGTAAATCTGGTTGTAATTTGTTGATTATCTTGATTAGCAAGGTATTAGAAAGTTTTTTAGGACATTTTCTTGTTTAGATATAGTTTGTTAGCAAGATGAGAATGACATACAGTGCTGACGTGACATCTTATCTTGTGAGTCATTGTTCAGTTACTAAGGGGGACGATTTTCCTTACATTTGTGCGTGTGTTTTAGTTTGTATTGTTAGGATGTTGTTGTTTATTATGGTTATAAATAATCTCAACATCAGTTTGTAATTTGAAGATTCGATTAATGAAAAAAAGTTTTGCTTTGTTTACTTAGAAAACAAAAATACCGAAATTTAGGAGTTGGTGGTTTTCTTCATTTAGACTATTGTACAGATTAGTTAGTGGCTTTTAGGGTTCCTTGAGCTTTAACCAAAGACTAATTAATCAACCTAAAATTATGAATTTCGGTGTCTAGGCCTTTATGAATTCGTAATTTTAGTATACTATTTTTGTGAGTTTTTGATTCATACGAAAATTGACATCAAGTTTGGTGTTGTCGTTGAGAGATCAAAACGACCAGTAGTCAAGCAAAATTAGCTATGGCAGATGAGCAATCTATAAACAACAGGTAGGGAATTCCTTATGAGCAATATAGAGACGTTCAAAGGGACAATGAGATTAAAGAACTGCGCAACATGTTGGAGGAACTTATGCAATTCGTGGGAAATANGGTTTGAAGAATGCTCCAGCTACCTTCTAGAGACTAGTTAATGAAGTATTCAAGCAACAATTAGGAAGGAATATGGAAGCATACATTGATGGTATGATTNGATGAGTCTAGTTCAAGTTCTAGTGATGATGATTCTACTAGAGGCACAAGTAAGCCTAGGAGGGTTATAGACACAAGTTTAGGTGATGAAGATGATAGGAAAAGGCACAAAAAACGAGATAAACCAAGGGATTATGACCGAAATCTTAAGTTGGACGTTCCCGAGTTCAATGGAAGTTTGGATCCTTAAGTTTTTCTTGATTGGATGAGGAGAACCAAAAGGGTGTTTAATTATAAAGAGTTTGCTGATTCTAAGGCNATATGACTTCTCCCCGAAGTGTTAAAGAAGTGCAAAAGTTAACTGGGTGCTTAGCAGCCTTGGGAAGGTTCCTGTCAAGGGCAGGAGATAAGTGCCACTTATTCTTTGATACGATCAAGAAGAAAGCCAACAAATTTGAATGGACTCAATCAGCTGAGGAAGCCTTTATTAAATTAAAGGATCATCTCCATTCTCTTCCCAAGTTGGTAAGTCCCCAGGAAAAAGAAATTTTGTATATGTACCTTGCTATATCAGAATATGCACTCTCAACTGTTTTGTTAGCTGAGAGAGACGGAGCTCAACATCCGGTTTATTTTGTTAGCCATATTCTCCAGAAAGCCGAACTAATATATGCTACGATTGAGAAGTTTGGATTATCCTTGTTTTTAGCAAGCAGAAAACTGAGGCCCTACTTCTTGTCCCACCAAATCATTGTTTACAGGGATCAACCACTTAAGTCATGCCTAACTAAAGAATGNTTTCTTCAAGAGTTACAAATCCAAGAAGGAAAAGGAGGTGGTGTTTGCGCAAAACACTAAGCCTAGGGTTGAAGGTGGAGAGAAGCCAAGAGTCATCACTCCTACTAAATTCTGATCAATTCCTGATGATAAAAGGAAGTTTTTCAAGTGCNTGAGATTTTGTATGAGCCTAGGAAAGCGATTAAGGGACAAGCGTTTGCCGACTTCATTGTTGAAATGATCAGGCCTCAGATGAGAAGCCAAGTATTGACTACTGGACACTACATGTTGATGGATCATCTACCCAAAATGGGTGTGGAGCGANTGTCCTAGTTCAAGAGTCATCACAGTTAGAGAGGTAAGAGAGATTGAATAAGCCTATCTAGATGTAATTATTGAAGAAGGGGAGCAAGATGTCATTGAGCAAGAGGATAAAAGTAGCAATGATATGGAGGAAGTTGATCCTANCATATGCAAATCTCCTGAGGGAGATTTGTACGAATATGCAATGAGGTTCAAATTTCAAACTTCGAACAATGATGTTGAATATGAGGCCTTAATTGCAGGAATTAAGATGTGTAAAGCTGCTGGTTCTAGGAAGATAGAGGCTATGTCTGATTCACAACTGATTGTGAGTCAATACTTGGGAGACTACGAANGATGTGATCATTGATAGTGGTAGTTGCACGAATGTGGTGTCCACTTTGTTGATTCAAAAGCTCAACTATCCTACTCATAATCATCCTCATCCATACAAGCTTCATTGGCTAAGCAATACTAGTGATGTTAAGGTAACTGAACAAGCTTTAATATCATTCTAAATTGCGCAATTTGAGGATAGTGTGTTGTGTGATATTTTCCCTATAGATGCGTGCCATAACTGCTTGGGAGACCATGGAAATATGATAGATTTGTTCAATATGACGGTAAAACTAATGGTTATGTCATTAAAAAGCACGCCAATGGTAAGTCTATTGCATTAAATCCATTGAAAGTTGTGAAGGTTAAAAACAAGAGACTTTGGAGAATAAAAGAGGGGCGTTTTTGATGAGTGCAAGGGAGGTGGAAAGGGAATTAAATTCTTGTAATCAGGTCATTGTTCTCGTGGCTAAGGAAGTACAAGAAGGTTCCTCATCAATTCCATCAATTTTGAAGCCTTTGTTGCATGAATATGAAGATGTGTTTCCTAATGATCTACCATTGGGATTACCACCTATAAGAGGAATTGAAAATCAAATTGATCTTATTCCGGAGGCTCAAATTCCAAAAAAACCAGCCTATAGATGTAATCCAGAGGAAACCAAGGAGATTCAAAGGCAGATAGAAGAGCTAATGGAACGTGGATACGTGAGGGAGAGCATGAGTCCTTGCGCAGTGCCCACGTTGATTTTTCGTAAAAAGGATGGTACTTGGAGAATGTGCATTGATTCAAGAGCAGTCAACAACATCACCATCAAATATAGATTCCCAATTCCAAGGTTAGATGATTTGCTTGATGAGTTATATGGCTGTAATCTTAGGAGTGGGTATCATCAAATTCGCATGAGAGAGGGTGATGAGTGGAAAACAACTTTCAAAACTAAGTTGGGGCTCTATGAATGGTAGGTTATGCCTTTTGGTCTTACTAATGCACCGAGTACTTTCATGAGGCTTACGAATGAGGTACTGAAGCCATATCATGGAAAATTTGTTGTTGTTTACTTGGATGACATTCTGGTTTAGAGTAGAAGCAATGAGGATCATCTACAACATCTAAGGATTGTTTTTGAAACATTAAGGCAACAAAAACTTTATGGGAAGCTCGAAAAATGATATTTCATGGTACCTAGTGTCACATTTTTTGGGTATGTGGTCTCACAAGATGGAGTTTTTGTAAATCAAACAAAGGTGGAAGCAATCAGAACTTGGCCTACTCCAACTAATGTCACTGAGGTTCATGCTTTTCATGGAATATCTATAGGAGGTTTTTGAAGAACTTTTCATCTATTGTAGCTCCTATGATTGAGTGCATAAAAAAGGAAAAGCCTTTTAAGTGGACAAAAGAGGCGCAAAAAAGCTTTGAGAAGATCAAGGAGATGCTATGCAACACACTGATTCTTGCAGTGCCTGATTTTTCAAGACCTTTTGAAGTTGAAATTGATGCAAGCAATGTGGGGTTATAGGCTCTTATGTGATGCATGATGGGTTCTTATTTAAAGGTAATCAGTTGTTTGTGCCTAAGTATTCAATTAGAGAATTATTTATCAGAGAAGCACATGGAGGGTTAGCAGGGCATTTTGGCATTACTAAAACTTTAAACATGTTACAAGAACACTTTTATTGGACTAAGATGATTATTGATGTTGAAGGTATCACATCTCAATGTGCAATCTGTCAATTGTCAAACACTTCTTTTCACCAAGGTCATTACACACCATTGTCTGTTCCTGAAAGTCCTTGGGAAGATGTCTCCATGGATTTTAGTGTGGGATTACCTAGAACTGCAAGAAGCAAGTATTCTATATATCATGGTTGTGGTAGATAGAATTTCGAAGATGGCTCACTTTACACCTTGCCATAAAACAGATGATGCCATGAATGTTGCAGACCTGTATTTCAAAGACATTGTGAAGCTTCATGGAATTCTGAAAACTTTTGTAAGCGATAGAGATACGGAATTTATGAGCTATTTCTGGAAGTCTATGTGGAAGCTTGTTGGCACAAAACTACTCTTTAGTAAATCATATCATCCTCAAACTGATGGGCAAACAGAAGTCACAAATAGAACAATTGGTGTCTTGTTGCGTGGTTTGGTGAGTAAGACAAAGAAAGATTGGGACTGGAAGCATGCACATGCAGAGTTTGCCTACAATAGGTCACCTACTTTTGCTACTAAACACTCTCCATTTGAGGTTTTTTATGGGGTGAATCCTAAATTTCCTATTGATCATATTGATATTCCAAAGGGTGAATTGGTGCACAAGGATGCTTTGGCGAAAATTGAGTATATGTAAAAGCTTCATGCGCAGGTCAAGGCTAGGATTGAGAAGGTGAACGAGCAATACAAGGCTTGTGAAAATAAGAATCGTCATCAAAATTCATTCAAGGAGGGAGACTTGGTATGGCTACACCTAAGGAAGCAGAGATTTCTAAATAATCGCAAAAATAACCTTATGCCTAGGTGTGATGGTCCATTCAAGGTGTTGAAGAAGATTGGTGACAATGCTTATCAGCTTGAATTGCCAGGTGAATATGGAGTCCACGCTACATTTAATAATGGTGATTTGACTCCTTATATTTCTGATGATCAACTTCGATGACAAGCTCTTTTGAAGAAGGGGAGGATGATACAAATATTGATCATTAAGTTCGAAGGTTTGATTGAAGCTGCTAACAAGGGTGCAACCATGGGGGAATTGACTGCTTACGGAGATTCAAGTCTAATGGGTGCATCCAAGGTTGGGATTTGTGTGTGCATGGTCACACATACCTAGGTGTGGCACGCAAATCAAGGCAAGAAGGTTGACAAGGGGAATAAGTTGGTTTTACCTATGAGTTTTTATCCCATTTCACTTGATAGGGTTTTTCTCATTTTAGGCATTGAGTCTTTCATTTCTTGAAGGGTCTTAATCTTCATTTACTGCCTTATACACATGGAAAATGACTTCTTAAACGTTTCTTGATTAAGAGATTGAATCTTGAAAGGTTTCTTGGAGATTTGAAGAAAATATCAAAAATTGCGCAAATCTTGAAGGTTGCTTGTGGTGTGAATTGTGACGATTCTTCTATGGATTTGGGTAGATTATATTTTTCTGTAAATCTGATTGTAATTTGTTGATTATCTTGATTAGCAAGGTATTAGAAAGTTTGTTAGGATATTTTCTTGTTTAGATATAGTTTGTTAGAGTTTGTTAGCAAGACGAGAATGACATGCAGTGCTGATGTGGCATCTTATCTTGTGAGTCATTGTTGAGTCACTAAGGGGGACGATTTTCCTTAGATTTGTGTGTGTGTATTAGTTTATTTTGTTAGGATTTTGTTGTTGATTATGGTTATAAATAATCTCAACATTAGTTTGTAATTTGAAGGTTTGATTAATGAAAAGAAGTTTTGTTTTGTTTACTTAGAAAACGAAAATACCGAAATTTAGGAGTTGGTGGATTTCTTCCTTGAGACTCTTGTGCAGATTAGTTAGTGGCTTTGAGGGTTCCTTGAGCTTTAATCAAAGACTAATTAATCAACCTAAAATTGTGAATTTTGGTGGGTAGGCCTTTAGGAATTTGTAATTTTAGTATACTATCCTTGTGAGTTTTTGATTCATACGAAAATTCACGTCATCTTAAGTTTCGAAATTTCACTCACAGGAAATTCCTCACAACATTTTGTTTTGTGAATAAACAAATAAAACCTAAAACTCAAAGGTTTATTTAATCATCTACTCTGTCATTTATTAATGACAACCAAGGAATAGTTATAGGCAAACATCCCTTGCCTTTAGGAAAATAAAATAAGATAAAAATTAGGAAACAAAATAATAAACACGCCCTAAAATAAATCCTACCTATACTTTGACTCCAAGTAAAAGAAAACTAACTAAAAACTAATTTCAGTTTGACATCCGAACAAAAAACTAGAAAAAATTATCTTCTGAATTTGTATGGATTTTTAAAGTATTTTTCATTGAAGATAGATTCAATAAGTTCTCCGATGCATATTCACATGCCTTCTAGTTCAAAGCCTACTTTTGTTTCAAATTCAAACAAACTGCACTGCTCTAAACTGAAATTCGGTCTTTACAAGCTCCAACCAATTTTATGATTGAATCTTTTGTTCAAGAAACCTTCAAGAACGTGATCCTCCAGAAATGTAGACCAAGTATGACTAAGCACAAGCAAAAAACAAACACTTAAAATCAATAAAAGCCTAAAATGAGAAAACCCCAAAATTACGATAGGAAAACTCATAGGCAAAACCACCAACAATAGGGGATGTGAATGTGATCCTTGTATTCGCATGAGAAAGAAAATAAAACAAGCCGAGAATAGGAATGGGAATGGTAATGGTAATTGAGGAAGTCTAGCTCGGACACCGATTGCTGGAAAGCTGAATGTGATGGCACGAAGTGAAGCGGATGCTAGTATGGATGTGATTACTGGTACTTTCTCTCTCTCTTCCTATTAAAGTTTTGTTCGATTCTGGTATAACATATTGTTTTGTATCCACTAAAGTTCTACAAAAGTTATTGCTTATTTTTGGAAAAGTAGATACAATAGATATGTGTATAGTGATACCGTCAGGGCAAGAAGCACAATGTTCAAAAAGGTTTATGGATGTTCCGATTGAGATAGAGGGAGTGGAGTTGAAAGCTTACTTGATTAAGTTTGAGTTAGGGGATTTGGAGGCACTTCTGAGATTGGATTAGCTGAGTGAACATAAGGTTGAGGTAATGTGTGAGCCACATAAAATCTAGTTTGTTAAGAAGGGTAGGAAGGTGACCTATTGGAGAGCATGTTGACTGAAGAACAACAAAATAGTGTCAATGATGAGGTTTACTAGGTACGTAAATAGAGGTTTCCCAATTTACTGTTGTAGCATGAGGGATATAGATTATATTAAGTCTTCTAAGCTAGAGGACATCGAGGTAAGTAGGGACTTTCTAGATCGTTTCCGAAGAAGATTCCAGAATAACGCCGTAGCGAGAAATCAAATTCATTGAACATTTAGTGTCAAGAACGACGCCCATTTCCAGATTAACGCACCATATAGGATGGCACCTGCGGAAATGAGCGATCTGAAGGAGGAGTTGCAGGATTTGTTGGAGAAGGGTTACATCAAGCCTAGTGGTTCACCTTAGGGAGTGCCAGTATTGTTTGTGAAGAAGAAAGATGGGAGAATGAGGTTGTGTGTCGACTATAGGGAGTTGAATAAGGTGACGATCAAGAACAAGTATCCGTTGACAAGAATCGATGACTTGTTTGATCAACTAAAAGGAGCAACTGTTTTGTCATAGATCGATATGAGGCTAGGATACCATCAAATGAGGACTACCGACGAGTACATACCGAAGACAACGTTTTGCACAAGGCATGAGCACTACGAGTTCACCGTTATGCCTTTTGGGTTGACAAATGCGCCAGAAATTTTCATGAATTTGATGAATAGGATTTTCCAATGATTTTTGGACAAGTTCGTGGTTGTGTTCATTGATGACATTTTGGTGTACACCTAGAGCAATGAGGAGCATGTAAAACATTTAAGAACGATTTTGACGAAGCTGGGGGATAATAAATTGTACGCCAAATTCTCAAAGGGTGAATTTTGGTTAGAGAAGGTCGCGTTTTTGGGTCATTTTGTGTCAAAGGAGGGAGTTGAAGTGGATCCAGCGAAAATTGAAGCAATAAAGGAGTGGCCTACACCTAAGAATGTGTCAGATGTGCAACGTTTCATGGGTTTAGTAGAGTATTAAAATAGGTTTGTGAAGGAATTTTCAACAATTGCTAAGGCGATGACGTAGTTCATGAAGAAGGACTGCAAGTTTGTTTGGAATGATAAGTGTGAGGAAGCGTTTCACACTCTGAAGTAGCGGTTGATTACTGCTTCGGTGTTGACTCTACCAGATGGGAGTGATTCCTATGATGTGTATAGTGATGCTTCAAAGAATAGTTTTGGATGTGTGCTAATGCAAACCAGAAAGCTGATAGCATACTGTCACGGACCGCCTATTTTCCCTCCCACAGTCCTTATACAAGGGCAAAAGGAGCCCCAAGGGGAGCTGCTTGTGGGCTGCCAGGCAGCACCCTCCCATTATGGTAGGCAGTTTTAAAAAAAGTTGGTGCTGCAAGGTGATACTGGGTATGCACATGAGCAGTACTTTTTGGGCGACAATGCTATACTTCTCTGAATGGGCTCAAATTTGGCATAGAGGCTGTCTACTATGTTGGAAGAGTATGGAAGGCTCTAGAACCTCGTTGAAAGGTCTAGAGTTGTCCGGGGTGTTCCGGAAGGTTCCGGAACAATATAGAGCATGGTGCTAGAATATTCTAGAGTGAGTAACTCTAGAGTGTTCTAGTATAGCCTAGTGTTGTCATGAGGATTGTAGAGGGATGTCTCTAGAGTTCTCTAGGGTGTGTGGAGTGTTCTGGGTTAGACATATCTAGGATACTCATGGGTATTCATGTACATAGTAGAATGATCTAAGTAATTCTTGTGTGTACATAGGAGTATGTATTTCTAGAAGGGTCTAGGAAGTAAGTGTCTAGAACCCTCCATTTGAGGAGGTTAGGAGCTTTCTAGATTTAGAGGAGTTGTAAGATGGTTGCCTATAAATAGGCACCTAGAGGCATTTGTACATAACAACTTGGAGAGCACAATATTCACATTGTAAAGCAAGTGTAGCATTTCTTAGTGAGCTTAATACAAGACTAATTCCCTCTACCACTTGTGTGTTTCATTGTGTTACTTCAAACAACCATCTTCCACATAACTTAGAGAGGGTGAGTGTGTGGGGATAACTTGAGCACAAGGGGTGTGCTACTTGGGGGTTTGAGTGTCAAGGGCTAACGGGACTTGTCCAACGCCCTAATTCATTCGTCTGGGACGAATACTTGGGAGCTAGACACAAGGGACGTGTCTTGCTAAGTGGGATCATTAGCTCGCGGAGTAAGCTACGTGGGCACCAAGAGTGTGTCAAAAGGGAAGCCTGACTTGTCTCGCGACGGACTGTGAGCAAGTGGCGCACGGGGTTGACTAGCTTTGCGAGAGCCAAACAGTCAGCACGTGACAAGTGGTATCAGAGCCTGGTTCGGCAAAGAAGGGCCAACTTGGAGGTGTAGGACGTTAGGTGTCCAAGTCTTGAGCAACTAAGGGAACGTTGCTACCCAAGTACGTGGGAGGTTGACGTACTAACAAGTGTTGTTGCTGTCATCAAGAGGAGGTATGGCCAGCGACAAAAATCCAGTAGTGAGCCAAGCCACTAGGGAGGAGACCGACGTGGGGGCTAACAAAAAGAAGAAGACAACGGTCCAAGAGTTGGAGCAACGAGTAGCCAAGATGGAGCTAGTTGTTGCGGACTCGTACGATGATGGTGCAAGATTGGAAGGGCTAACAGAGAGCATGGAGATGCTCAAAGAAAAGCTCGACACAATAGACTCAAGGATCGAAGATGTTGCCATGGAGCGTTCCGCCGAAGCTAATGCGCTTGTGGGACAAGCAATGGAGAAGATGGAAAGCTTGATGGCAAAATTGCGAGAGGAGCTCGATGTGGTTAAGCAAGAGAATCAAGCCTTGAAGGAGGAGCTCGCTCTTTGCAAGAAGGCAGTGGTCAATGGGGCCACAAATTATCGAGAGGGACCAAGGATGAAGGTCCCCGAGCCATCAAAGTACTATGGGGCAAGAGACGCGAGGGAGATCGATAACTTCCTATGGGGCGTTGAGCGGTACTTTGAAGCACTGCATCTGGATGATGATGCACCCAAAATCAATACCGCCACCATGTATCTAGGGGATGATGCAGCCTTATGGTGGAGGAGACGTGAGTTGGATGTCAAGAACGGAACTTGTTCCATTGGGACATGGGATGAGTTCAAGAGGGACTTCAAGAGGCAATTTTATCCGGAGAATGCCAAAGAGGTCTCCATGAGGCAGCTACGTGATCTGAGGCACACCAGCTCGATTAAGGAGTATATCAAGCAGTTCACGTCGCTCGTACTGGAGGTCAGTGAGGATCTGACTGAGAAGACCCAACTCATCTATTTCATCGGGGGACTACAACGATGGGCCGAGCAAGAGGTAAAGAGAAGGAATCCGCAAACACTTGCCGATGCCATCGCTTATGCCGAGTCATTGTATGATTACAAGGACTCTAAGAAGGATACAGGGCGTGGTGGTAACAAGGAGAAAGGTGGGGGAGATGAGCCCACTGAGCCAAGCAAGGGACCCAATGGGGGCAACAAGTCCGAGAAGAGCGACAAAGGAAAGGAAGAGTCCAAGTCATCTTCAAAGACCAACCGACGGGGATGCTTCTTCTGTGGAGGGCCACATTGGGCAAGGGAGTGCCCAACGAAGCAAAGGTTGAGTGCCCTTATTGCAAGCTTGGATGAGGAGTCGCCTCAAGAAGAAATGAGGTGTGGGGCAATGCACATGGAGGAGCATGCCACGCTTGCTAATATGAGACTTCTCAACTCTTGTGTCGTGGATGAGGAGCCAACGAGACAGGCAATCCCGACAATTCATGGGACAAGCGTCAAGCAAGGGGGCTTGATAGCTGTCAATGGGGAGGTGAATGGCGTTGGGACCAGGCTGCTTGTGGACACAGGGGCGTCACACAACTTCTTGGCATTGAAGGAGGCCAAGGACCTGGGCGTCAAATTCACTAATGTTGATGGTGAGTGGAAGGCCATCAACAATGAGTCTGCACCTGTGTATGGTCGGGCATGGGGTGTCCGTATCCGCTTGGGGAAGTGGAAGGGCAAAGTTGATTTCTTGGTCGTTGACATGGAGTCGGAGACCGCGGTGCTAGGAATGGAATTCCTAGACAAAATGAGGCCGGTGGTGTTTGGTGATGGCACGATGACTATTACGCACAATGGGGTTCAGCATGTATTGAGGACCACTGGGACAAAGGAGGATTGCCCAAAGATCTCATCAATGCGTGCTACATGGGCACTTAGGCCTCAGCGTCAACTAAGTGCTCAAGGGGAGCAAGTTATGGGAAAGCCAAGAGCAAGGCACCATGACATGGTCCATAAAGGGACCAACAGAGTTGCTCATGACCAAGGGATGGGGCATGAAGCAATATTTGTGTGCAAGCAAGGAGCTTGCACAAGTGTGCGTGCTCAACGGAATTGGGTGCGCAATGGCATGTGGCCCGGGCAAGGTGCCCGATCACATAAGGAGTGTGTCCTAAGTCAAGAGGCACAACGGTGTTTGAAGTGTGGGAAAATGGCCCACACAAGTGTTGGAGGTGCCCAAGTAAGGGGCATAAAAAGGGGCAACGTTGTGGGCATACAGTCCACACACCAACAGATCAGTGACTTGGGACGTCACACAACAGGGCAAGCAATCGAGTCAAGGCACAGAGCACAAGGGACGTGGTACTGCCTTGACGAGGGCGTCAAGGGATTGGGTGGGGGAAAATGTCACGGACCGCCTATTTTCCCTCCCACAGTCCTTATACAAGGGCAAAAGGAGCCCCAAGGGGAGCTGCTTGTGGGCTGCCAGGCAGCACCCTCCCATTATAGTAGGCAGTTCTAAGGAAAAGTTGGTGCTGCAAGGTGATACTGGGTATGCACATGAGCAGTACTTTTTGGGCGACAATGCTATACTTCTCCGAATGGGCTCAAATTTGGCATAGAGGCTGTCTACTATGTTGGAAGAGTATGGAAGGCTCTAGAACCTCGTTGAAAGGTCTAGAGTTGTCCGGGGTGTTCCGGAAGGTTCCGGAACAATATAGAGCATGGTGCTAGAATATTCTAGAGTGAGTAACTCTAGAGTGTTCTAGTATAGCCTAGTGTTGTCATGAGGATTCTAGAGGGATGTCTCTAGAGTTCTCTAGGGTGTGTGGAGTGTTCTGGGTTAGACATATCTAGGATACTCATGGGTATTCATGTACATAGTAGAATGATCTAGGTAATTCTTGTGTGTACATAGGAGTATGTATTTCTAGAAGGGTCTAGGAAGTAAGTGTCTAGAACCCTCCATTTGAGGAGGTTAGGAGCTTTCTAGATTTAGAGGAGTTGTAAGATGGTTGCCTATAAATAGGCACCTAGAGGCATTTGTACATAACAACTTGGAGAGCACAATATTCACATTGTAAAGCAAGTGTAGCATTTCTTAGAGAGCTTAATACAAGACTAATTCCCTCTACCACTTGTGTGTTTCATTGTGTTACTTCAAACAACCATCTTCCACATAACTTAGAGAGGGTGAGTGTGTGGGGATAACTTGAGCACAAGGGGTGTGCTACTTGGGGGTTTGAGTGTCAAGGGCTAACGGGACTTGTCCAACGCCCTAATTCATTCGTCTGGGACGAATACTTGGGAGCTAGACACAAGGGACGTGTCTTGCTAAGTGGGATCATTAGCTCGCGGAGTGAGCTACGTGGGCACCAAGAGCGTGTCAAAAGGGAAGCCTGACTTGTCTCGCGAAGGACTGTGAGCAAGTGGCGCACGGGGTTGACTAGCTTTGCGAGAGCCAAACAGTCAGCACGTGACAAGTGGTATCAGAGCCTGGTTCGGCAAAGAAGGGCCAACTTGGAGGTGTAGGACGTTAGGTGTCCAAGTCTTGAGCAACTAAGGGAACGTTGCTACCCAAGTACGTGGGAGGTTGACGTACTAACAAGTGTTGTTGCTGTCATCAAGAGGAGGTATGGCCAGCGACAAAAATCCAGTAGTGAGCCAAGCCACTAGGGAGGAGACCGACGTGGGGGCTAACAAAAAGAAGAAGACAACGGTCCAAGAGTTGGAGCAACGAGTAGCCAAGATGGAGCTAGTTGTTGCGGACTCGTACGATGATGGTGCAAGATTGGAAGGGCTAACAGAGAGCATGGAGATGCTCAAAGAAAAGCTCGACACAATAGACTCAAGGATCGAAGATGTTGCCATGGAGCGTTCCGCCGAAGCTAATGCGCTTGTGGGACAAGCAATGGAGAAGATGGAAAGCTTGATGGCAAAATTGCGAGAGGAGCTCGATGCGGTTAAGCAAGAGAATCAAGCCTTGAAGGAGGAGCTCGCTCTTTGCAAGAAGGCAGTGGTCAATGGGGCCACAAATTATCGAGAGGGACCAAGGATGAAGGTCCCCGAGCCATCAAAGTACTATGGGGCAAGAGACGCGAGGGAGATCGATAACTTCCTATGGGGCGTTGAGCGGTACTTTGAAGCACTGCATCTGGATGATGATGCACCCAAAATCAATACCGCCACCATGTATCTAGGGGATGATGCAGCCTTATGGTGGAGGAGACGTGAGTTGGATGTCAAGAACGGAACTTGTTCCATTGGGACATGGGATGAGTTCAAGAGGGACTTCAAGAGGCAATTTTATCCGGAGAATGCCAAAGAGGTCTCCATGAGGCAGCTACGTGATCTGAGGCACACCAGCTCGATTAAGGAGTATATCAAGCAGTTCACGTCGCTCGTACTGGAGGTCAGTGAGGATCTGACTGAGAAGACCCAACTCATCTATTTCATCGGGGGACTACAACGATGGGCCGAGCAAGAGGTAAAGAGAAGGAATCCGCAAACACTTGCCGATGCCATCGCTTATGCCGAGTCATTGTATGATTACAAGGACTCTAAGAAGGATACAGGGCGTGGTGGTAACAAGGAGAAAGGTGGGGGAGATGAGCCCACTGAGCCAAGCAAGGGACCCAATGGGGGCAACAAGTCCGAGAAGAGCGACAAAGGAAAGGAAGAGTCCAAGTCATCTTCAAAGACCAACCGACGGGGATGCTTCTTCTGTGGAGGGCCACATTGGGCAAGGGAGTGCCCAACGAAGCAAAGGTTGAGTGCCCTTATTGCAAGCTTGGATGAGGAGTCGCCTCAAGAAGAAATGAGGTGTGGGGCAATGCACATGGAGGAGCATGCCACGCTTGCTAATATGAGACTTCTCAACTCTTGTGTCGTGGATGAGGAGCCAACGAGACAGGCAATCCCGACAATTCATGGGACATGCGTCAAGCAAGGGGGCTTGATAGCTGTCAATGGGGAGGTGAATGGCGTTGGGACCAGGCTGCTTGTGGACACAGGGGCGTCACACAACTTCTTGGCATTGAAGGAGGCCAAGGACCTGGGCGTCAAATTCACTAATGTTGATGGTGAGTGGAAGGCCATCAACAATGAGTCTGCACCTGTGTATGGTCGGGCATGGGGTGTCCGTATCCGCTTGGGGAAGTGGAAGGGCAAAGTTGATTTCTTGGTCGTTGACATGGAGTCGGAGACCGCGGTGCTAGGAATGGAATTCCTAGACAAAATGAGGCCGGTGGTGTTTGGTGATGGCACGATGACTATTACGCACAATGGGGTTCAGCATGTATTGAGGACCACTGGGACAAAGGAGGATTGCCCAAAGATCTCATCAATGCGTGCTACATGGGCACTTAGGCCTCAGCGTCAACTAAGTGCTCAAGGGGAGCAAGTTATGGGAAAGCCAAGAGCAAGGCACCATGACATGGTCCATAAAGGGACCAACAGAGTTGCTCATGACCAAGGGATGGGGCATGAAGCAATATTTGTGTGCAAGCAAGGAGCTTGCACAAGTGTGCGTGCTCAACGGAATTGGGTGCGCAATGGCATGTGGCCCGGGCAAGGTGCCCGATCACATAAGGAGTGTGTCCTAAGTCAAGAGGCACAACGGTGTTTGAAGTGTGGGAAAATGGCCCACACAAGTGTTGGAGGTGCCCAAGTAAGGGGCATAAAAAGGGGCAACGTTGTGGGCATACAATCCACACACCAACAGATCAGTGACTTGGGACGTCACACAACAGGGCAAGCAATCGAGTCAAGGCACAGAGCACAAGGGACGTGGTACTGCCTTGACGAGGGCGTCAAGGGATTGGGTGGGGGAAAATGTCACGGACCGCCTATTTTCCCTCCCACAGTCCTTATACAAGGGCAAAAGGAGCCCCAAGGGGAGCTGCTTGTGGGCTGCCAGGCAGCACCCTCCCATTATAGTAGGCAGTTCTAAGGAAAAGTTGGTGCTGCAAGGTGATACTAGGTATGCACATGAGCAGGACTTTTTGGGCGACAATGCTATACTTCTCCGAATGGGCTCAAATTTGGCATAGAGGCTGTCTACTATGTTGGAAGAGTATGGAAGGCTCTAGAACCTCGTTGAAAGGTCTAGAGTTGTCCGGGGTGTTCCGGAAGGTTCCGGAACAATATAGAGCATGGTGCTAGAATATTCTAGAGTGAGTAACTCTAGAGTGTTCTAGTATAGCCTAGTGTTGTCATGAGGATTCTAGAGGGATGTCTCTAGAGTTCTCTAGGGTGTGTGGAGTGTTCTGGGTTAGACATATCTAGGATACTCATGGGTATTCATGTACATAGTAGAATGATCTAGGTAATTCTTGTGTGTACATAGGAGTATGTATTTCTAGAAGGGTCTAGGAAGTAAGTGTCTAGAACCCTCCATTTGAGGAGGTTAGGAGCTTTCTAGATTTAGAGGAGTTGTAAGATGGTTGCCTATAAATAGGCACCTAGAGGCATTTGTACATAACAACTTGGAGAGCACAATATTCACATTGTAAAGCAAGTGTAGCATTTCTTAGAGAGCTTAATACAAGACTAATTCCCTCTACCACTTGTGTGTTTCATTGTGTTACTTCAAACAACCATCTTCCACATAACTTAGAGAGGGTGAGTGTGTGGGGATAACTTGAGCACAAGGGGTGTGCTACTTGGGGGTTTGAGTGTCAAGGGCTAACGGGACTTGTCCAACGCCCTAATTCATTCGTCTGGGACGAATACTTGGGAGCTAGACACAAGGGACGTGTCTTGCTAAGTGGGATCATTAGCTCGCGGAGTAAGCTACGTGGGCACTAAGAGTGTGTCAAAAGGGAAGCCTGACTTGTCTCGCAACGGACTGTGAGCAAGTGGCGCACGGGGTTGACTAGCTTTGCGAGAGCTAAACAGTCAGCACGTGACAATACGCTTCAAGACCGTTGAAGCTATGCGAGACAAACTATACCACCCTGGATCTCAAGCTACTAGTGATCGTGTTTGCTTTAAAGATTTGGAGGCGCTATAAGTGTGCGGTAAAGTGTAGAATCTACACGGATCATAAGAGCTTGAAGTACTTTTTTCACACAAATGGATTTAAATATGCGACAAAGGAGATGGCTTAAATTGATCAATGATTATGACTTAGACATACAGTACCATGAAGGGAAGGCCAATGTGGTAGCTAATGCTCTAAGTCGTAAGACGAAGCATGGTGTGAATTTTCTTATAGTTGCTGACTAATGGTGTGGGGATATGGAGAGGCTAAACTTGGAAATAATCAAAGAGGGGTCGTCGGAAGTAATACTTTGTAATCTTAGTATCCAACCGACAGTATTTGAGGAGATCAAGCAGAATCGGGATGATAGGATAAAGGAGAAATTGAAGGCATGAAAGGCTACAGATTTTAAAATCTAAGACAATAGGAGTCTATGGTATAAGGGAAAGTGATGTGTACCGTAGAAATGCGAAGAATTGCAAAGGAAGATCATGAAGGAATGTCATAATATACCATACTCGGCTCACCCTGGAGGCACTACAAGAAATTTGGCTTTGGGCAACGAAACAACATATAAAGGGCCACGAAATTTAAATTCGAAGCCTTAGATATACAACATGGGCATCAAAAAAATTTTGGTTGCCTACATATATATTTGGGCATCGAAATTGTAAGTGGTAGCCCAAAGTTTTATTTTGTGCAACGAGTATACAAAATGTGCTACAAATGTTAAATTCGTCGCCCAACATACATATTGTGCAACGAAAAATTTAATGGAGCAAATTGCCTCTGAAATCGATGACATCGAATACACTTACTTAAAGAGGGAGGACAATCAGTGAGCTGATGCTTTGGCTAAGTAGGCATCAATGTTCCGCATTCCAATTTCTTTGACAGAAATTCCCTTGGTGGTCGAAAAAAGAAAGGAACCAGCCCATGTGTGCATAGTTGAGGAAGACAATGAGGTGAACAACCTCGAAAAAAAGGAACCTTGGTACAGTGACATCAAGAACTACTTAGAAAACCAACAATATCCCATTGACGCATCAAAGAAAGAGCAACGCGTCAGAAGACTCCTAGCTTCTCAATATATCATTCGGGCAAGAAATCTAAATAAAAGGTATTACAATGTCTTACACCTTCGATGTGTGGATGACAAAGAGTCTCAGCGGGTCATGGATCAAGTACATTCAGGAATATGTGGAACTCATATGATTGCTCCAATGCTAGCCTCTAAATTATCAAGCAAGTATAGTATTGGGCTACAACGTCAGATGATTTTAAAAGATACGTAAGACACTGTGACAAGTTTCAGAAGTATGCAAATGCTCAACATATACCTCCAACGCTGCGGCACTCTCTATCATCTCCATGGACGTTCTCAATATGGGGGATTAACAAAATTGGAAAGGTTACACCTCTAGGTCATGGAGGTCACGAATTCATATTGGTAGCAATCGACAACTTCACCAAATGGGTGGAAGCCGCTTCTTATTGTGTATTGCAAGCCAAACATGTGGCACAATTCATTGAGATTAACATAATATGCCGATATGGGGTCCCGCATTAAATCATTAGTGATAATGGAACTCATTTTCAAGGTGAATGCGAGGAACTTCTCACAAAGTAAAAAATCCAGCAACACAATTTGTCTTCGTATCGGCCTCAAACGAATACAACAGTTGAAGCAGCAAACAAATATGTCATAAGAATTCTGTCCAAAATGACTGAAAACTACAGAGATTGGCCGCTCATGTTTCCCTTCGCCTTATAGGGGTACCGAACATCCAGTTGAAGCAACAAACAAATATGTCAAGAGAATTCTATCCAAAATGACTGAAAACTACAGAGATTGGCCGCTCATGTTTCCCTTCGCCTTATAGGGGTACCGAACATCCATTAAAATCTCCACACGGGCAACCCCTTTCTCCCTAGTCTATGGGATGGAAGTCGTACAACCTATCAAACTTGAAATACCCTCCTCAAGGATCGTGTTAGAAAGTGAACTTTCTAAAGCCGAATGGGTATGGGCTCGGTACGACGCCTTGGTCCTCCTAGATGAGAAATGATTGAAAGCCTTGAGTCACATCCAAGTCTACCAAAAGAGAATTCAAAGACATTTCAACAAACATGTCAAAGAAACGAAAATCAAGGAAGGTGATTTAGTCCTTAAAGCACCGCGAAAAACTGTCGTGGATCCTCGAGAGAAGTTCCACTCGAACTAGGCTGGGCCCTATATTGTCAAGAAAATACACCCCAGATGTGCAGTTGAACTAATTGGTATGAATGGTGACAACTTCTATAATCTCACCAACGTGGATCAGCTGAACAAGTACTATGTCTGAGCTATACTCATGAAGCTACTAGAACTACGTTTGGCCTAATTTTGAAAGGATACATAGGCAACCCTGACTTGGGGTTCGGCTCATTCAAAAACAAAAACCTCCTACTCCTTTATAATATTTTAACAGCCTGCTGAAGTAAACATGAACTATGTTTATCTTCATTCCTTATTTGTAATATGTATCGCCCTCGTGGCTTCTTTGCACAAATAAAAAAAACCAAAAAAAAAAACAAATGTTGTACTTTGGCCATGAAATGAAATGAATGATTTGATTATTTAAGCATGATTGTTTACATAAGCATGGCACGCAGGCCTTATTAATCAAAAAATAATAATAAATAAAGTTTGTGAAACAATACAACAATCCTCTTACTTAGGTCTAGGGTCCTTCTCTTTGTCCTCTGTAGTTTTGGAAGATTTTCCAGTTTTCATTGACGTAGCCACTCACTGCTTCTTTATTGATGCCTCAACCACTTTCTCTTTCCCCTTACCTCCCACATTGCATTCTTCTTTAGATCTCTTCCTCTTAGGAGTAGCTTCAATCATCAAAGGAGGAAGCTTCTTGAGTCTTTGCCATACAAGCACCTTCCTAGGACCCAGTCTCGCCTTAATAGAAGTGACCTTGAGCTTCTCCTTAAATCTATCCATAGCATGCCCATGAAATCTCCTTTCGGCTTTACAGGCCTCTACACGAATAGAAATGGATTCTACATTCATCAAAATTAAGTAATGTTTCGTTAACTTTTCATAGCATTCTGGCAATGGAGTCACAGAAATCTTCGCCCACTTCACCCAATTATTTTCCCAATTCTTTGCAATACCGAGCAACACAGACTTCTCTTCGGGCCTCACAATATTATGATTTGGGATTACCTGTTGGATGCCAAATTGCCTCATCACTCAAGAAGGGAAGTAGAAGGTCAAGGCAGTCAAGCCAGCCACATAGACGTAAGGAGTCTCGTCTGTATAGACCATGGTTTTGATCCTCCACCAAGAACCAGTCCAGCGAATGTTCATCTTCATATCGACTAGATTCAACAACATTCATGCATGGTAGAGTGATGATACCGCTGGCGTCGCCCATACAAATTCATAAGAGTATAGGTAGGGATATTCAACGGAAACTCCATCAAATTCAGACGATCTATAACCCACACCTGCAGAGGAAATATCGGGAATGTAAAATATTTTGAATTTATTGTGACCCATCATATATTTGAAATAATAATCCTTACATATTTCACGTGACTTAGCACTAAATGACCGATTTATTGCTAACAATTCATGAGCATTTATAGCATAACATTCAATTGTTTACCTGGAGAAGTAGGGAAAAGCCGGTTAAGGGGGCTTCAGAATCCCTCATAAAGCAATCAAGAGTTAGAAACAACTCCCTTATACACAGTGGCATAGAAGTCCTTCCATCTTTGAACTACTTTACGATGATAATCAAGGAAGTATAGCCAATTGAGCGAATATGCAAATCAGCAAAGCTCACCACTTATACCTCTTCCTTGCTATTTCGGCAGTCTTGAAATAATCAATCAGGGCAACCAAGTCTATTTTCCTACCATAGACTACCTTCTCCGTCACATATGCATCAAGATTAAGATAACGAAAAAATATATGACAAAATTTTATCTTTGGTAGTGGGAAGACAAGGCAAACCATCACAGGACAATACAACTATTCCAGCTAATTTTTTAGGCAACGGGGTCACCTTTCTCTCGCGAAATATGAAGCTATGGGTGTTTCAATTCCAAAATCCAACAGTAGCATATATAAGATTAATGTCGAGTTGAGCATAACTCAAGGTGATCGACGAGGAATGCTTATAGTCCTTCAGCAGACCTTTCTCCTCCAGATTAAGCGACGAGAGCCATTCTTCACAAGCAACTTCAAAACTCCTAGCCATGATTAAAAGAACCCACTAAACTCTTAAAATTTTTTGAACAAAAGCATTTTAAGATCGTCCTTTTTGTTCGAATGAAGACAAGAAAGCATAGGTGTGGGGTATGTAAAGCAATGAAGTTGCCGTATATAAGAAGAGAACGAGCGCCACAGCGCTGGGTGAGCGCCCATGCGCAGGCTCTCACTTTTTTGTTTCCTTTTTTCGCACGTTTTGCCTCGATATTTGTGCACATCTTCCTCAATTTCCATGTCCAATTCAGTTGTTTCAAGTCTGAGTCCTTTTAATTACCATTTTCTATTTTATTGTTTTAGGGGAAAACTCGGTACCCTCCCTTGAGTCGAGTCAAATTCAATATCAAAGCCAAAAGTCAAAAGTCACAAAAATTGAGCAATTAAACGAGTCAAATAAAACACCGAGTCAAACATGTACAAAACTATGATTAAATATATCAGAGTCATGTTCATAAATATTTACATTTTAGGCATGCCTACACCAAACGACAAACTAGATTCCTAAGTTGCAAGGCCTTGGCTCGTCGATGGAACATCCATGGGCGTAAAACCGGGCGACAATTACATCTTTGAAAGGCTCAGAGTATCACCAGATCCTTCTGAAGCAATGACTCCGAGGTCAACTGCTGGAAGAAAGGGCAATCCCGAGCCGATTGAGAAAAATCGGCAGCCTCATAAGACTCAGGAAAGCTCTCGAGATAGGGACGGTCAACAGATTTCCCTTGAGCTGCCACTTCAGAAGAAGACGCTCCTGCCGCCCCTTGCTGCCCGTCAGAACACGGCTCAGAAGCCTTAATAATGGAAAAGTACCATTGAAGGACATTGTAACTGATGAAAAGCAAGACAAAGAAATTTGGTATTTTATTACCTCGGTATCCCGACTCCTACATGATAAGGCTTCCTTCAGCTTCTCGGCCCGATACTTCAAAGCATCTATCACATTCAAAAGATGAGCTACGCCTTCCCGAGGCATCTGTTGTGAAATAAATCAACAATAAATGCATGCAAAGCGAATCATCTAATAAAGCTCAGAGGTTTACTCACCGACTGAACCGACGGAGGAAGAGTTTGAACTACGTATTACCGAACATCTAGAGCATCTGGAACCGTCTTCCTATGAATTACCCCATCGAGCTCGTAATCATAAGAGACATAGTATAACGGAGGCTACCATCATCGTATGATGCTTGAAAAAATGAGAAAATTGGTGTAAGAACTTATCCAAGTAAAAATATGAAACAAGTAAATAAAATGTCAGAACTCGCCATTGCAACTAGTCGGACTGGCTTTGCCAGGCGACGAAGGAAATCGCTCTAATAGTCCATGTCTTGGTAAACAAGCAATTTGCAGGAGTGGATCACATTACAAACTGCTCGTATTCAACCGATCTTGTCAAACAGAGCCACTAGGCTAACCATCGATGGTGGAGGATCATGAGGGAGGACGAACCTGTCCAGGTTATGTTGCCTCACCATCTGCTCTCCAACATACCAAATCGGGACCTCATTGTCCAACAAGTAGCACCAATGAAGATTCAGCTGAGAGGCAAGAGAGAAAGGTGAAAGGTGAAAATGAAAATAGATGTAATATCCAAGGACGGAATTTAACCTGAGAAGGATCAAAGGATATGAGAAAGATGAAAATGAATATAGAAGTAACCAATAAAGAAAAGGGAAAAAAAATTACATCCTGAATATGAAGCTGACGAATGAATCTTTTTATTTCATTGTCCCCTTTGGTCCACCTCCCATACCTATAGCTCGCCCAAGATACCGAAATCGGGTAGTCTCGATCTCCGGGACGAGCAGGGGCTAGGCGGGGTAGATACTTGAAACTATAGAATTGCAGAATACGACACAGATCAACACAAAAATAAGAACATGACATGAATGGTTTCAAAAGTCCAAGACAATCATTACCTCAATAAGCCTCCAAAAGGAGGACACACTAATTTGGGAGTTACCGTCGACCTGACGGTAAGCTATACTCATAGTGCGAAGAAGAGATGCATAGCCTAAACCTCCCCAGTCTTACTCCTTGACCTTTGAAAGCTCAGCTAAGGAAGGAAGAAAGCGAAGTTGACATCGGGGGCTACCCCCCTTTATCAACAAGAAGTGTACGAGAAATGAGCAAAAGAAGAACAATGCAAATCTTTTGCTCTCGGGTAGTGTCAGGCAAAGAATGACCGCCACTCAAATTCTTAGAGCTAACAGACTTTCCTCTAACTAGCTTACTACACACAGGCCCAAGAAATTGTGTTGTAGTAGAATGAAGAGGAGTAATTCTATCATCGACCTTGACGAGAAGAGGAGAGAAAGAAAGGTCGGTCAGAATAACAAAGTCATATGGGGTGATGATCATCTCAGCCCATGGAAAGTGTGGTATCCCACCATAATTCCAGGAGAGAAAGAACGAATACTGTCGAGGTTTTCAAGCTCTCGAGGCCCTGAAGGCCACAAATAAAGTCATCAAACCTACACCCTGAGGGCATGCAGAGAAGATCAGGGTGACGCTGCCCTCGGAACAAAGCAAGCCCCATCAAGAATGGAGTACTCGAGCCAAATCCTCTCAGACAGTGGTTTTCCTATAAAAAGAAAAGAAAAGATTGAAGATTGAGCACGGAAAGCTAAGAAAAAAAGAAGAAAAAGGGTTAGTTACTCACATGGCCCGAGAGGGGAAGGTGAGAAATATGTTGAGCCCGATCAAAGGCCAACATGCTGGGCTGCCACTCTATAGGAGCCCTTAGTCTAGACCTCTTCTCCACAATATCATCGTGTGAACTAGACCTGCAAAAATATATGAAATTAGAGCAAACTTTTCGGCAGCATTACGGTTATAAATGGACGTTTCCCATAAATAAACCATGAGTTATGGTTGCATGTTAAGCCAGCTACAATAAACTATGGAAGACACAAAGTCTCAGCTGATGGGGCATGACCCCATGCTCCCTAAATGCCAATCAAATTTAGACACGTGGCCCCCACATAGGGTGACAAATGTCCCCATCATAATCCGACACGTGGACTTATTTACCTTCTATTGACTTCCGTGGAAGATAGTCAACATATGACCATAGGGTTTTATACCCCTTCACCATCCCTAGGAGCGTCTCCCATGAAAGGGACACTAGGGACATTTGCCAAGACCCCATTGGGCCATCTCTAAAAGGCATGTCCCTATAAATACCTCTCATTTGCTATGCTGAGGAGACACACACATTTAGTTACTCAATAGTAACAAATCACTACTTCTCCTCTACATTTACTCTTGTTTACTTCTCTCTCCAGTATACTTGCTTAGGAATCGGAGGGGAATTAACCCGCACGCCGGGTTTATTCCTTTTGTGCAGGTCAGCAAGAGGGCGTGGACATGCCACCTGTAGCGGCGTCGAGTCATCTCCTAGGAGTTCTAAATCCCACAACATTTGGCGACGTCTATGAGGAGATACTTGACAATGGCAGGCGAGGCACCCAAGCCTAGAGAAGTAGAAGATCCAATCATTGATGAGACCCACCAATTTTATGCAAACAATCCAGAACAGCCACCCCGAGGCCGAGACGGAGGCAACGGCAGGGTATGCTATGGCCAAACCCAGACGACCTTAATTGGCCAAACCTCAAGGGGTCAGCCTTCAGAGGACCATGCCGTCACTTTTGGTCAATTAACAAACATCTTAAACAACTTTCAACAAAATCTCACCAACACATTAAGAGGGCAGTTCATGGCCGAGACAGCTGAGGCGGTCCGATCAGCTAGGCTACTCTTCAAGCCGAGGGTATTTCCAAGCAAGCTACTCCAAAGCAACCAAATGACACTTCAAAGCAAGATGGAGGGTTGGCCGAGAAAGATAATATGTTAAGAGCAAGTTGTCTAAGGCAGATGTATGGCGAAAAGAGGAGAACCCCAATTAGGATTAATTGGGGGCATCGAAAGACGATAGGTACGCCCAAGTCCAAACCTAGGCGTCAGCCAAGGGGTGGAGAGTCAGCATTCTCTCCCTAAGATGTACTCAGATGCTCGTGAGTTGCTGGAGGAACGAAGGTGACAAAAGGAGCACATAAGGGTCGACCTATCTGATACCGCATCGAACTTGTCCTTGAAGGACCCCCACTACGTCAGCCTTCCACTTCATATCATGCTTCAAGGTAAGGGGAGGCTGGCCATTGGGAGGCACGATGACTTCAGGACGCTGGACATGTTGACTACCAACAAGCTCACTCAGCGGCTAAGATTGAGCAAGAAGAGAAAGATTTATGTTACCAAATGATAAATTAGAGTTTGGCATGGAAGATCCCCTTCTCCTCGTTCATCATTACCGCTCCTCGACCTGGCAAGGTTAACGCACCTTTCATTGAGGCTTTCGATGGCACCACTGACCCAGACGATCACATGGCAACATATAAACATTTGATGTACATGCAAGGGGAAGATGACGCTACTTGGTGTCGGTACTTCCCTGCCACCCTCAAGGGGATGGCTCAAAAGTGGTTTAGTGGCTTTCCTGATCACTTTATCAATAACTTCATGGAGATAAGTATGATCTTCTCACATCATTTCATGGTAACAAACCAGAACGTAAGACCAGCATGCACCTAGAAAAAATTGTTCATAGGGACCGTGAGCCTCTCCGCATCTACGTGCAGCGATTCAGCCATGAAGCACTTCACATCCGAAACCTTAATGAATAGGTAGCACTAGATAATTTCTTTCATGGTCTTGTTGAATCAGACTTTAAGTTTGATGACGTATGGCGACAATGCAAGACACTCGCTGCCGTGATCACTAAGGCCAAGTCGTACATCCATGCTAAAGAGTTGTGTGCAACAACTAAGAAGGATAGAAGAGAAGACATGCGGGGCAATGATAAAAGGATGATTCTACCAAAAAGAAAAAAAGAAAAAAAGGAGAAACTTCGGCCATAGACTCTTCTCGCTCTAAGGGACAGAATTTTGATGGGCACAAGAGAAAACGTGATGAGGTAAACGAGCACGTTTACAGCAAGGACTTATATTCTATGTTGATGGATATAAAAGACAAGTTAGAGTTTGATCCTCCTCCTCCCATTAGGACGCCAGCTGAAAATCGTGACAAGACCAAGTATTGTTACTTCCACAAGGACATAGGTCATATTACTAATGATTCAAAGAATTTGAAGAAGCTGATTGATTGTTTGGCTAAGAAGGGGAAGTTGCCATCCCACTTATTCAAAAAATCCAAACAAGGAAAATAGCAAGGCAAAGGCGACAAAGCTTGCAATGATGATGAGGGGTATGACACCCATCCTCTTGTAGTGGCTGTCATATTGTCTGATGATGCACGAAGGGATATGTTCCCCGAGATCAAGATCTCACAAGAAGATAGGGGTGAAGTGCATACGCTGCATGACGACCCACTGTTAGTCGAGATGAAGGTGGCTAACTTATGAGAAAAGCGCATTCTCATTGACATCGGCAGTTCATCAGACATCATAAGTTTTAGTGGCTTAGAGAAATTGAAGTTTTATGAATCATCGTTGACTTCAACTGACTACCCTATTATTGGATTTGGTGGGGGCATTATTCATCCTTTGCGGACGTTGACTCTACCCCTTAGGATTGGAACGAAGGAAAAGGCAAGGAATATGTTCGTCAAGTTTCTAGTTGTCAAGGTGCTGGTTGCTCATAATATCATCATAGGGCGGCCAACTCTTAACAAGGCCAAGGCCATCATAGTACCTCACCTTTTGCTGATGAAGCTTGAATGCAATGATGGTTCCAAAGGTTCCATGTAGGGAGACCACCAATCTGCCAGGGACTGCTATATCACTACTCTTAGGCCAAGTGGTTGGAAGGCTGAACAACCCCCTGAAAAGAAGAAAGCAAAAGCATAAGATGAGCCAAAACAAGAAGTCATGGTTGTCCACAGCTTAGGCCAGGCAAGTATTCCTGACTCTACGGGAGAATAGGAAGACTTCTTCTTGGATGAAGAAAGGCCAGAACGAACCACCAGAGTTGGAAGAATCATGGACGAACATGTGGGGGCAAAGGTGAAAGCATTAATTAGAGAATTCAAGGATGTCTTTGCATTTGAGGTCCATGAGATGCTAGGCATAGATCCAAGTCTTGTTGTGCATAAACTTAATGTGAAGCCTTATAAGAAGCTGGTCAGGCAAAAGAAGAGAAATTTGGGAGAAGCCATAAATAAGGTCGCGCTTGACGAGGTCAAGAAGTTGCTTGATTCGGGATTCATAAGATATTGTTCATACCTTGAATGCGTCGCCAATGTTGTTCTCATCCCCAAACCCAATGGCTCTTGGAGGATGTGTGTTGATTATACTAATTTAAACAAGGCATGCCCTAAGGATCCATTTCCTTTGCTCAAGATTGATAGACTGGTAGATTCAACAGCGGGACATGCCGCCCTGAGCTTCATAGACGCCTACTGAGGTTTCCATCAAATTCCCATGTATGTGGAGGACCAAGAAAAATTAGCATTCGCCGAAGGGGTTGTATTGCTACCATGTCATGCCATTTGGGCTAAAAAATTCCCCCGCAACTTTTCAAAGGTTGGTGAATACGATGTTTAGTGACTAGCTAAGCAAGAACATGGAAGCTTACATTGACAACATGATCGTCAAGAGTAAGGAATCTGATAATCATGAGGTTGACCTTAGAGAAACATTTGAGTCTTTGAGAAAGAACAAAATGATGCTGAACCCCAAGAAATGTGTCTTTGGGGTGACGTCTAGAAAATTTTTGGGATTCTTTATCGATAAAAGGGGAATTGGGGCAAATCTTGATAAAATACAAGCAGTATTGAACATCTCCTCCCCAAGGAATGTCAATGAGGTTCAACGCATAACCGACTGCCTAGCCGCCCTTGGACGATTCCTGTTAAGATCAGGAGATAAATGTTGTTACTTCTTCGACACTATAAAAAAGAAAGCAAAGTTTGAATGGACTGCTGAAGCAGACGAGGCGTTTGGTCGTCTAAAGGAGCATTGACATTCTCTACCTCGGCTTGTTAGTCCATTGCTGTGGGGAAACACTCTACCTCTATTTGGTTGTGTCCGACCACTCTTTCTCGGTAGTCATAGTGGCAGAACGTCATGGGGCACAAATGCCGGTATATTTTATGAGCTGATGAGGCTGTCGCACACCTATCAAAAATAAACCAAACGACACTAACTAATGTAGCTAGGGAAGTAAGGATCGAATCCTCAGGGAAGCAATTGAACTCTATTAGTTCTAAAAAGCTTAAACCGTACAAAGGGCCTTGTTCGAGAAATGTTGATTAACTAAATGACTACTAATTAACTACTAATCAATCACGGGAAATGACGAAGATTAAAACCAATAAATGAAGCCTAGGGTCATTCGGGTCACCAAGAACAACTAATGGAATCACTAACAAAGATCGTTCAATCTCACAACTATCATCAAATTAGGGCTCACTAATTCTCTCGAATTTAGACTCCCTCGAAACTCATCTAGCGGCTCTCGCTTATGCCTAGACTAATTCCGCCTATTATTCAGTGGTCTTATTGTGGTATTTTTACCTATCGGCATCAAATTCAACAATTACCA
>PYUH01000410.1:950525-990944 GCA_016808085.1 Suaeda aralocaspica | reverse complement strand
AAAATTCAGATTACAAGTTTACAAACAAATACACATTGTGTTTTACGAGTGATTTTGTGTGAGGGTTTTGCACAAAATTCTTCAAGGTTTCCGTATAATTTTGAGAGTTAAAAGCTTCAATTATTCACCATTGTTTTAGTGTTTGTGTTGAGTGTTCACATAAACAATAAAACGCCCTAGAGTTTAGATTGTGAGTGTTCCTATCTAAAGCTAGGATTTCCGGAATTACGAAGCATTGTGAGTGTTCCTTTGCAACGTTTTTCTACCCTATCAATCTATCTTGAGTCCAAGCACTTAGTTTAGACCTAAGATATAGATCAAGTGGTATCAGAGCTGCAATTTTAACCCATGGCTAGTGAAGGAAGTTCGTCAAAAGAAACGGTGAACGTCGAACTTTTCAATCAACTTGCGGAACAAACAAAAAAACTACAAGATTTGTTCCTAGGATTATCTACTGAAGTGATTCGTATGAGGGGTAACCTTAGACCCCCAGATGATGATCGTGGTTTGAAGTTTGAAGTTGGGGAATTTGATGGCCAAGGTGACGTTGAGGCCTACCTTGAATGGGAGCTTGCATTAGAACGGTACTTTGAGTTCAAAGGCACCAACGAAGAGAAGAAGTATAAAATTGCCGTGGCTAAGTTGTCTAAGTATGCGTCCATGTGGTTTAATGGAGTTAAGAAGAATAGGCAACGTGAAGGCAAGAGCAAGATTGAAACTTGGGAGAAACTTAAGAAGATCCTAAGGAAAAGATTCGTTCCTTCAAATTATCAACAAGATTTATACATTAAGTTGACTACATTGAAACAAGGTACGAAGACCATGGAGGATTATATTGCCGACTTTGAAAAGCTAACTATGCAATGTGAGATTGAAGAAAGGGAGGAACAAAGGATCGCTCGTTTCATTCGAGTTTTAAATCTAGATATTCGTGACAAGATAGAATTGCAACCAAATCTATCTTTTGATGAAGTGAGTAAAACGGCGGTGATCTTAGAAAAACAAAGGAAGCGTGGGGTGTCTAAACCAACCACAAGGCCATATCAAAGCTTCAAGACTTCTAGTGCTTCATCAATTAATGAAT
Source organism: Suaeda aralocaspica (assembly GCA_016808085.1). Lineage (NCBI taxonomy): Eukaryota > Viridiplantae > Streptophyta > Magnoliopsida > Caryophyllales > Amaranthaceae > Suaeda > Suaeda aralocaspica. The sequence continues at coordinate 989,860 of PYUH01000410.1, read as the reverse complement.
CTAAGGCTGAACCTAAGAAGAACGTAACTTCTAGTATGGATAAAGGCAAAAGGACCGAAACTTTGGAGGATGGTGTTCCTAAGGTGACTTGTTTCAAGTGCAAGGGTTATGGTCACTACAAAAAGGATTGTCCAACTTTGAGAACCTTGACAATTCGTGAAATCCAAGAGATTGATGCCCTTGAGGATAACAATCTTGAGGAAGAAGGGAGTGACATGGAAGAATGCCACCCAAAAAGTGACGAGGAACAAGAGGGGGAGCCTTATGAGAACAATTTGTTCCTTAGAAGGGTATTGCACTCAAAATCCGTAGATGAGGATCAACGTGAAAACATTTTCCACACTGGTTGCAAGGTAAACGATACTAAATGCAACCTCATTATAGATGGTGGTAGCTGTGATAATGTTATATCATCCAAGTTGACGGACAAGTTGCAATTAAAAACAACGAGACACCCTAAACCATACAAACTTAAGTGGTTAGATGATATCAATGAAGTTAGGGTCCGTAAGCAAGCCTTGATTAATTTTGCAATTGGTAACTATCATGATGAAGTATTGTGTGATGTTGTGCCTATGGATGCCTTTGATATATTGTTGGGTAGACCTTGGCAATTTGAACGAAAAACTGTGCATGATGGTAAGACTAACGTATACAANTTGATGATGGTAAGACAACCGTATACATGGTCGTCAAGGATGGCAAGACCAAGGCTTTGTTTCCACTTGCGCCTAGTGAACTCAGAAAACGGCACAAGGAGGCGACCAAGGTTGACAACAAGGTGTTATTTGCCACTAGAAAACNTTTTTTTTTAATTTATTTTGTTTTTTTGAAGTTTAATGATTTTGAGTAATTTGGATTATTTGTTTTTGTTTGGTTACTGAAATTTGTTTTGATGTAATGATTTGTTTGTGGGAGTAAGCTGGTATTATGTGGAATTAGTTTATGTTAATTGGGGTTTTGTACTTATAATTTGATTAATTGAATGATTAATTTGTGGGATTAAATTGGTAATATGTGTAATTAGTTTTAGTTAATTGGGATTTTATGATTTGATTGAATGTTTTTGTAAAATGTTGACTGTTTAGGTGAGATGTGTATAAGAGACAGATGTGAGGGAAAGCATGAGCCCTTGCGCAGTTCCCACGTTGTTGGTTCCAAAGAAGGATGGAACATGGCGTACGTGCATTGATAGTAGAGCTGTGAATCACATCACAGTGAAGTATAGGTTTCCTATCCCTAGATTGGATGATCTTTTAGATGAATTGAGTGGTTCCAAGCTATTTTCAAAGGTGGATTTACGTAGTGGTTATCACCAAATACGTATGAGGGAAGGGGATGAATGGAAAACTGCTTTCAAGACCAAACATGGGTTGTATGAATGGATGGTCATGCCTTTTGGATTGACGAATGCACCTAGCACTTTCATGAGACTTATGAATGAGGTATTGCGTCCTTTCATTGGTAAATTTGTTGTAGTTTACCTTGATGACATATTGGTGTATAGCAAAAACGAAGATGAACACATGGGTCATTTGCGCCAAGTGTTTGAGACTTTAAGGAAACAAAAGCTCTATGGGAAGCTAGAGAAGTGTGATTTCATGCAAAAGGAGATTAGCTTTCTAGGCTACATTGTTTCACATGAGGGTATCAAGGTAGATCCACAGAAAGTTGAAGCTATAGCATCATGGCCAGTTCCAACAACAGTTACTCAAGTGAGATCTTTCCATGGCTTAGCATCATTCTATAGGAGATTCATTCGAAATTTTAGCACTATTATGAGTCCTATAACTGAATGTACGAAACAAGGAAAGTTTGAGTGGACTAGACAAGCGCAACAAGCCTTTGAATTGGTGAAGGACAAGATGTGTAACGCACCTATTCTAGCATTGCCTGATTTCACTAAACCTTTTGAAGTTGAGTGTGATGCAAGTGGTACAGGGATTGGCGCAGTTCTCATACAAGGAGGAAGGCCAGTATCTTATTTTAGTGAAAAGTTGAGTGGAGGAAAGTTGAACTATTCCACATATGACAAGGAGTTCTATGCCATGATCAGGGCATTGGATCATTGGAGTCACTATTTGCGTCCACAACCTTTTGTTCTTCATTCTGATCATGATTCATTGAGACATATCAATAGCCAACAAAAGTTGAATGCAAGGCACGCAAAGTGGGTTGAGTTCTTACAATCTTTTACTTTTTCTGCAAAATATAAGGCAGGCAAGGCTAATGTTGTGGCGGATGCTCTTTCAAGGAGACATAATTTGATTGCAATGGTGGATTCTAGAGTTTTAGGGTTCGAAATCATCAAGGAATATTATGAGAAGGACTCGGACTTTGGAGACATTTTTCACCAGTGTGCGCAAAATCCAAGTAGCCATTACAATATTGTGGAAGGATTCTTATTCAAGGGAAATAAACTTTGCATACCTAAGTGTGCAATTCGTGAATTATTGGTAAGAGAAGCTCATGGGGGAGGACTAGCTGGACACTTTGGCATAAACAAGACTGTTGAATTATTGCAAGAACATTTTTATTGGCCAAAGATGGTTGGTGATGTACATGCTATTCTTGCTCGTTGTGGTACTTGTCAAAGAGCCAAGAGCACGTTTCACAAGGGTTTGTATACTCCACTTCCAGTGCCACAGAGACCTTGGGAAGACGTGAGCATGGATTTCATTGTGGCCTTACCTAGAACACAGAGAGGCAAGGATTCAATCATGGTGGTGGTTGATAGGTTTTCCAAGATGGCGCACTTCATAGCTTGTCATAAAACTGAAGATGCAATTGGCGTGGCTTCTCTATACTTCAAGGAGATTGTTAGGCTACATGGCATACCAAAAACGATCGTTTCTGATAGAGATAGTAAGTTTTTGAGCTATTTTTGGAAAGGTTTATGGAAATTGGTAGGTACTAAGCTCTTATTTAGCACCTCTCATCACCCACAAACTGACGGACAAACAGAGGTTACAAATAGAACAATTGGATCATTGTTGAGAGGATTGGTAAGCAAGACTGGTAAAGATTGGGATGTGAAGTTGTGTCATGCAGAGTTTGCATACAATAGGACTCCAACTTATGCTACTCAACACTCGCCATTTGAGGTAGTATATGGGGTGAATCCGCACGTTCCTATAGACCTAATTGATATTCCAAAGAATGAGTATATACATGAGGATGCACAGAAGCAAGCTGAGAATATGATGAAGCTACATGCGCAAATCAAAGCAAGGATTGAGAAGGTCAATGAGATGTACAAGAGGAATGCTAATAAACGACGCAAACCTAGGTCCTTCAATCCAGGTGATTTGGTTTGGGTGCACCTCAGAAAAGAAAGGTTCCCTGGCAAACGCAAGCACAAGCTCATGCCTAGGGCAGAGGGTCCTTTCAAGGTTTTAGAGAAGTATGGTGACAATGCTTACAAGCTAGACATTGGAGATGAATATGGCGTGGCTAGCACCTTCAACATTGGGGATTTGAGTCCTTACTTAGATGATAAGCAGATTCAAGAATTGAGGACAATTCCTTTTGAAGAAAGGGAGGATGATCAGGAAGCAGATTCAAGCATTGAAGAGAAAGAGTTGATTCTAAGTCGTCCTGAGATTCAAGGGTGGCGTTCTGAAATTCAAGGGTGGCGTTCATTTGGGCTACATGGCTTTGGATTAGCTCATGGTCATTGTTGCATAACACTCATACTTGAATAAGGCCACACGCCACTAGGCGTTCACTTGGCGTTCAAGGCTAGCTAGGCGTTCACTTGGCGTTCAAGTCTAGCTAGGCGTTCACTTGGCGTTCAACACTTGGAAAGGAAGGTTTATAAGTTGGCATTCAGCATTGACAAAGCATAAGTTGGCGTTCAACAGTGGCAAGTGTAAGATGGCGTTCAAACACTTGGCGAGTATAAGTTGGCGTTCAAAATGGCGAGTACTTTGCTATTTTTCCAAGTTCTTGGGCAACAAGTTATCTTGTAATTGATAGTTTAAAATCTGATAATTATCTTGTTAAATAGTTATTTAGATAAGTTGTTAGGATATTTTCTTGATTAGTTAGTTTGATAGAGTTGTTAGGCAAGATAAGATCAACTTACAATAATGAGGTGGCATACTTATCAAGTTATGTGTTTATCTTGTGAAGGCCGGATTTACTAGGATTAGTGTGTCTTTAGGAGTTGTTTTATTTCCTATATAGTTTAGGGAGTTTATCCAAGATTGTTTAGGAGTCCTAAGGTATTTGTACTATAAATACCCATGTTTTATTCAATAAAATTCAGATTACAAGTTTACAAACAAATACACATTGTGTTTTACGAGTGATTTTGTGTGAGGTTTTTGCCCGAAATTCTTCAAGGTTTTCTGAATAATTTTGAGAGTTAAAAGCTTCAATTATTCACCATTGTTTTAGTGTTTGTGTTGAGTGTTCACATAAGCAATAAAACGCCCTAGAGTTTAGATTGTGAGTGTTCCTATCTAAAGCTAGGATTTCCGGAATTACGAAGCATTGTGAGTGTTCCTTTGCAACGTTTTTCTACCCTATCAATCTATCTTGAGTCCAAGCACTTAGTTTAGACCTAAGATATAGATCAGAATTCTCTTTCTAAAGCTGAACTACATTAAACTAATAAAGCAGTATATTTTTTTTGGTTACATGTAAACTCCCGGCCTTAAGGGACGGTACAAACCATGTAACAGTCCTACAAAAGCAGTAAAAACTACACTAGAAAGCAATAAAACCTAAGGCTAAACAGATATCCCCAAAACATACAAAGACAAGCAAGAGGAGAACGGAGTTTAGGAACATCTAACCCAATGTAAATCAACCAAAATCGTAAATCCAATATCAGAAGTCCTAGTCCTGCTCCGAATGTCATATCTGCAGGGGAAAAGAAACCAAAACCAAGTCCAAAAAGAAAAAAAAAAAGAAGAAGAGAATACTAAAAAAAAAACTGATTACAACTAATTACAACCTATACAAGAGTAACTAATCACCCCCCCAAGCCAAACATTGTCCCGTCCCGGGATACATAATCAATAAAAATAGGGAGGGGAAGAGAAGCTGCAGACCGTCCTACTACTGCCTGAGCCCGGCATAGTGACTCCAAGCCATGCACCCCAGCCGATATTATCTGCCATCTGGACCACTTGGTCAGTGATCCCAACCTCATCGCAGGTGTTGCGGTCAAAGAATCTGGTGGAGCGGATGGGCTGCTTTTGCAGTCTCTCGAACCAGGCTTGTTGTTGGCGGCGGTTTGGTGGTGCGGGGTCTCCAGAACTGGAGCCCGCAGGTTGTTTGCCTCTAGAAGGCCGAGGTAGAGGACACGGTCCTTTGTCATTTGCTGGAAGTTCTGTGAGAGCTCATGGTTCCTGAAAATCGAAAAGGGATGCATTAGAACAATAGTGAAGGTCATAACCAACAACATAACATGACAAACTTCATATAGTGAAAAAAAAAGCCTCAAACAGACAAATCGAGCGGAAATTTCGGCATGACCCGTCTATTTTATCAGTCTAATCGAAAACCATGAAGCTACCAACAATCACCAAAACCAGTAGTTTTCAACAAANACCAAAACCAATAGTTTTCAACAAATATTTAAAGTTTCCACAAACTTCTAAGGTTTCCAACATCATTCCAATAAAATCACCATTCTCATAAAACCGAAAGTGCAACAATTACCATCACTCTAAACCTCAATTATTAATTCAAAGCACCATATTTCACTAAATAACAAACTACACTCATGAAAAAATAATATAATCAAACTTCCATGACATTATCAACACAATTTAAGGCAAAATTTTGGCATGACAAGAATATAATATCAACATCTCCAATAACCAAGGCATTGTTCACAAACTAATAAGAGCATGAATTTGCTAAGTTATAAACTTGAAATTGAAAATTAATAACAACTAAACAAGCAATTATTAACATCACACAAGCATAAAACTCAAGAAAAACATACTAAAAATTCGTGACTAAGGAACCCTATAGTGTGAACGCCATGAAAAATCAAGAAAAACTTGTCAAAACTTACTCAAAGTTAGATTTATACCTTAATAGATGAAGATGAATTGGAAGCAAAGTAGAAAAAACGCCCAAAGAGCCCAAAATTAATCAAAAAGACGCCCCAAAATTGCTGAAAATCGTGCGCCCCTAATGACCCCCAAATTGCAGATTTTTTTGAAAATTAACTGAGGGGTTTTGTTGAGGGAGATGAGAGGATGCTTGTGTTAAAATTTGAGTTGATTTGGAGAAAGATTGAGTGAGATAAGAGAGAAAGAAAATCTTGAATGTGAGGTTTTAATGGAGATTGAGGAAGATGAGGGAGATAATGTGAGGTGAGAAGTGAGGGAATTAAAAGATAAAAGGAATAAAAGAGAGTAAAAGAAATAAAAAGAAAAATAAATAAATAAATAAATTCGGGCCAAGATGCGCCCGCATAAATGATTTATGCGCCCGCATCTCATGCGGGTTTCAGGAAATTTGGGGCTACTGGGGGTCAGATGCACCCGCATAAAAGGCTTATGCGCCCGCATCGACCCCTGCAGCAGAATTTTTGGGCATTCTGTAGGTAAGATGCGCCCGCATAAATATGTTATGCGCCCGCATCTTGCCTTTTCTAAAGAATTCATGGGGTTCTGGGGGTCAGATGCGCCCGCATAAATTACTTATGCGCCCGCATCGACCCCATTTCATTCGGCTTTTGCTTTCTTCCCTTCCTCTAAATTTTTTTCACTCACCTTGACCTTTACTTAGATTTTTAACTTCGGAATGCAACTGAAAACCTCTAGTTACTCAATACACCTAAAAGCACACAAAAGTATAATAACACAACTAACTAGAAAAAAAACGAAAATAAACTAAACCACACCAAAAACACACAAAAAGAGTTAAAAAGGGATAGAAAGCTCGGGTTGCCTCCCAAGAAGCGCTTGTTTAGGGTCATTAGCTTGACCGTAGCTCCGGAGTGGTCAATGTGAATCGGGATTGTAGAATTGCACCTCTTCTACTAATCCAACCGCATCACCTTCATAATAGAGCTTCAATCGTTGTCCGTTGACCTTGAACTTTTCACCTTTATCATTTTGGACTTCAACGAACCCGAATTTGCTCACCATAGTAACCGAAAAAGGACCGCTCCACCTGGACTTCAGTTTTCCAGGAAACAATCTGAGACGGGAGTTAAATAGCAGTACCCTGTCACCAACTTGAAATTCCCTTCTCCTGATTCTTTTGTCATGCCACCTCTTAGTCTTCTCTTTATATATTTTTGCACTATCGTATGCAGCTAAACGGAATTCATCGAGCTCATTCAGTTGAAGAAGTCGCTTTTCTCCCGCAAGCTTGGCATCCATATTCAATTCCTTTACTGCCCAGTATGCTTTGTACTCTAATTCAACCGGAAGATGACACGCTTTACCATAAACTAACCGAAACGGTGAGGTGCCAATTGGAGTTTTGAAAGTCGTCCTATACGCCCATAAAGCATCATAGAGCTTGTTAGTCCAATCCTTTCTCGAGTTTGCAACTATCTTCTCAAGGATGGACTTGATCTCGCGATTGGAAACCTCAACTTGGCCGCTTGTCTGTGGGTGGTATGCTAGTCCTGTTCTATGGTAAACACCGTACTTTTCCAGCAGCTTATCTAACCTTTTCTCATGGAAATGCTTCCCCCCATCACTGATGACAGCTCTAGGGACTCTGAACCTAGGAAAGATGACCTGCTTAAACAACCGCAAAACCGTATTAGAATCACAATGGGGGGTAGCAAGAGCTTCCACCCATTTAGAAACATAATCCACAGCAACTAATATGTAACGGTTTCCATTAGAAGATGGGAAGGGTCCCATATAGTCAATACCCCAAACATCAAAGATCTCAACTTCCAATATACCTGTTTGAGGCATTTCGTTCCTTTGTGAGATGTTACCTGTTCGTTGGCACGAATCACAAGACATAATAAAGGCTCTAGCATCCTGTAAGATTGTGGGCCAATAAAAACCTGATTCAAGGACCTTAAACATCGTCTTGGAAGGTCCAGCATGACCTCCATAAGGTGATGAATGGCAATGGTGAAGAACACCATATACTTCCCATTCCGGAACACATTTCCTGTATAAACCATCAGCACACTCACGAAACAGGTTAGGATCATCACAAAAGTATCGCTTAACATCATGCAAAAACTTCTTTTTCTGCTGATAAGTCAAGTCAGAAGGTAAGACACCTCCTACAACGTAATTAGCGAAATCAGCAAACCAAGGAGAATTCACACAAATAGCAAACAAATGTTCATTAGGGAAAGAATCGTCAATGGGGGTAGAGATCTCCCCATCATCATACCGTATCCTCGATAAGTGGTCAGCTACCACATTCTCTACTCCCTTCTTATCACGAATCTCGAGATCAAACTCTTGAAGCAACAAAATCCATCGAATAAGCCTCAGTTTGGCTTCCTTCTTCCCAAGTAGATATTTAAGAGCTGCATGGTCAGTATAAACAATAACTTTCGAACCTACAAGATAAGCACGAAATTTATCTAAGGCATAAACTATAGCAAGCAGCTCCTTTTCCGTGGTGGCATAATTAACTTGAGCTTCATCTAAAGTCTTACTGGCGTAATAAATAGCGTGCAAGACTTTATCTCTCCTTTGACCTAAAACCGCACCAACTGCAAAATCACTAGCATCACACATTATTTCGAAAGGTAAATTCCAATCGGGGGACTGTATAATGGGTGCCGAAATTAGTGCATTTTTGATCATATTAAAGGACTCAAGACACTCATCAGTGAATTTAAATTCAGCATCTTTTAACAGCAATTGAGTTAGTGGTTTCGCAATTTTAGAGAAATCCTTAATAAACCTGCGATAAAAACCAGCATGACCCAAAAAACTTCTTACCCCTTTAACATTCACTGGAGGTGGCAGTTGCTCAATTACCTGTATTTTCGCCTTATCCACCTCAATGCCACGTTCGGAGACCAAATGTCCCAAAACTACTCCTTCATTGACCATGAAATGACATTTTTCCCAATTTAAAACCAGATTTACCTGTTCACATCTTTCGAGAACTTTAGTCAAGTTAGTCAAACATGAATCAAAATCAGAGCCGTAAACACTAAAATCATCCATGAAGACTTCCATAATGGACTCTATGAATTCAGAAAAAATGCTCATCATGCAACGTTGAAAAGTAGCAGGTGCATTACATAAACCAAAAGGCATTCTACGATATGCAAAAGTACCATAAGGACATGTAAAGGTCGTTTTCTCCCTATCATCAGGACGGATGGGGATCTGAAAGAAACCCGAATATCCATCAAGATAACAAAAATACTAATTCTTAGCTAATCTTTCCAACATTTGATCAATAAAAGGAAGGGGGAAATGGTCCTTTTTAGTTGCAACATTCAATTTTCTATAATCAATACACATCCTCCATCCTGTGACAACTCTAGTAGGGATTAGTTCATTTTTATCATTACGAACAACAGTTGTTCCCCCTTTCTTAGGGACTACCTGCACGGGACTTACCCACTGGGAATCAGGCACCGAGTAAATAATACCTGCATCTAGAAGTTTAAGAACTTCCTTCTTCACTACCTCCTGCATGTTAGGATTCAAACGCCGTTGACCCTGGATACAAGGTTTGTGACCTTCCTCTAGATGAATTCTATGCATACAAAAATCAGGACTAATACCAGTCAAATCATCAATAGTATACCCAATAGCTTTCTTATTAGATTTAAGTACACACAAAAGTNTACACACAAAAGTTTATTTAATTGACTATCAGTAAGAGAAGCACTAACAATGACTGGGTACAACTTCTTATCATCGAGAAAAGCATATTTCAAGTGAGAGGGGAGGGGTTTCATCTCAGGTTGGGTTATCTCTTTAACAGAACAAACCTTTTGGGGTAACTCAATAAATCTCCGGCTCTCCTCCGAGTTCAATTCCTCACCAATAAGATCCTGGACTAAATTATCAGCATCAATTGTACCTTCACCTGCATCAACATCAAGACAAACAACGGCCTCCAGAAGATCTTTTGTAGTAGATCGAGGCATATCATCAAATACAATCTCATCAATGACATCGATAACATAACATGATTGTTCCATCATTGGACTCTTAAGAGCAGCATTAAGATTAAAGGTAACTTTATCATCCCCTACAGACAAGGTCAAACTACCATTTTTGACATCGATAACAGCACCTGCAGTGTGTAAGAAAGGTCTACCAAGAATAATTGGGATATGAGCATCCTCATCCATATCTAACACAACAAAATCAACAGGAATAAAGAATTTCCCGACTCTCACCGGGACATCCTCTAAAATGCCTTTAGGGTATTTCACTGTCCTATCCTCCATCTGTAAGGTGATGTTAGTAACCTTTAAAGCACCCATATCAAGCTTTTTACAAATAGATAACGGCATAACACTAACACTGGCTCCTAAATCACATAATGCTTTGTCAATAAACAGAGGGCCAATGTTACAGGGAATAGAAAAACTACCTGGGTCCTTTAGTTTCGGTGGTGACTTGTTTTGCAATATGGCACTGCACTCCTCCGTGAGTGCTACGGTCTCCACCACACTCAACTCACGTTTCCTGCTCAAAATGTCTTTCAAAAATTTAGTGTAAGTAGGAATTTGAGTTATCAAATCAGTAAATGGAACAGTAACCTGCAAATTCTTAACAATAGCTAAAAATTTACTGAAATGGTTATCGTTCTTACTCCTGGTCACCCTGTTCGGAAAGGGCAACCTAACCTGTGACTTCGGGATAGTATTAATTGATGTGTCTCTACCTTCTCCTTAGGTGCTTCAGCCTCCTTATCTGGAACTTTCTCTAAATCTTCAATCACCACATCACTGGTCTTCTTAGCTCCACCTGCAACATCAAAATTAACATCATCAGTAGGCATTTTCGGGCTTTCGTAAGCAGCTCCACTCCTCAAGGTAATGGCATTGATATGGTCCCTCGGGGGATTCTGTGATGCCTGTGATACTGGAGGTGTAGGTTGTGATGGAAGGTGGCCTGGTTGCCTTTGAGCAGTTGATTGCGCAATCTGAGCTATTTGAGTCTCCAGGTGCTTGTTATGAGCCTGCATCGCCTCCACATTTTTCTGCATTTGCAACATCATATTCTTCAGCTCCGAGATTTCTCCACTAAGGGGGTGGCATTAGCGGTGCTGATAGTGGTGGCCTGCTAAAACCTGGTGGGTGTGGTGGTACATATCTCTGCATCTGCTGGGGTGCCTGCTGAGGTGGCATGGCTTGCTGAGGATTCTGGACATTGCTGTTGTTCTTGTAGGAAAAGTATGGGTGATCCTTCCAGCCCGGATTGTATGTATTAGAATATGGATTGTTCTTGTAGGCTTGAAGGGAGCACACTTGCTCTACTGAACTAGTACATGACTGGGAACTATGACCAAATGAACCACCGGAATCACAGAAAGGATCAGTGCATCCCGAAAGTGCAGCTACAGGTGATGGTGGAGGAGCTGTAGTACCAATCTTATCAAGCTTCTGACTTATGGCATTTATCTGTGCAGCTAAACTCTCATACTTATCATCAACTACATGTTTTCCACCCTTCTTGGAATGCCCTCTAAGGTTACCAAACTGTGAATTATGAGTGGCAATTTCATCAATCAGTTCATATGCAGCGTTGACCTCCTGGTTCATAAATCGACCATTAGCAGCAGAATCTAACAAAGCCCGACTCTCATTACCCAACCCATTGTAGAATGACTGAACTAGAAACCATTTCTCAAGCCCGTGATGAGGACACATTCTCAATAACTCGTTAAATTGTTCCCAAGCATCATATAGTGACTCATCTGTCTCCTGATTGAAGTTAGTAATTTGGCTCCTCAATAAAGCATTTCTCTGTGGTGGGTAGTACTTCCTCTGAAAAGCAAGAGCTAAATCCTCCCAACAATTAATGGTGGCCATATTGAGATCATTCAACCAGGTTCTAGCCTTGTCTTTTAATGAAAACGGAAACATTCGCCTTCTGATGTAGTCCTTAGAAACGTTCATTTGCTTGATAGTATCACAGTATTGAAGGAAATTCTGTAAATGTAAATTTGGATCCTACTTCCATGTCCCTGAAAACTGATTTCGTTCAACCATGTTCACAAAAGCCGGTTTCAGTTCAAAGTTAGCGGCATCGGTATCAGGTACTGAATAACCTCCAGCCATAGACTCCGTACTAGGCAAGGAATAGTCTCTCAATGAACGGGCCGCAGGTGGCGGTGGTGGTGGAGGCGGTGGTCCTCTACCCTGTCCTTCTCCTTCGGCAGCCATTTCAACTTCTAAATACCCTTCAAACAGCGGATTGAAGGTGAACTCGAAAAACTGAGACAAGTCAGAAACAGTTTCCTCCACAGATCGGGGAAGAAAAATTCGGCGTCTACTACTTCTCAACCGCTTCAAAGATACTCGCTCGGGCTCAGGGAAAATGAAAGTATCAGGCTCGTGGTCGTTTTGCATAAACCTATGAACCTGCACACAATATAAACTCCGAGCAAAGATAAGAAATAGCCCCAAAGAACTGAATAGTTCTTTGAGACTAAGAAAAATAAAAATAAAACAGTAAAAACCCGACTAATAGAATTAAAAATTGCCTCCCCGGCAACGGCGCCAAAATTTGAACAGGCTATCGCACACCTATCAAAAGTAAACCAAACGACACTAACTAATGTAGCTAGGGTAGTAAGGATCGAATCCTCAGGGAAGCAGTTAAACTCTATTAGTTCTAAAAAGCTTAAACTGTGTAAAGAGCCTTGGTCGAGAAGTATTGACTAGCTAACTGACTATTGACTAATTACTAACTAATTACTGGAAATGACGAAGAATTAAACCAATAAACTAAGCCTAGGGTCATTCGGGTCACCAAGAACAACTAATGGATTCACTAACAAAGATCGTTCAATCTCACAACTATCGTCAAATTAGGGCTCACTAATTCTCTCGAATCTAGACTCCCTCGAAACTCATCTAGCGGCTCTCGCTGATGCCTAGACTAATTCCGCCTATTATTCAGTGGTCTTATTGTGGTATTTTTACCTCTTGGCATCAAATTCAACAATTACCAAAATTACAACTAAAACTTCGCACAATTCAATTGTAAACTAAAAACCCAATAATAGGAATTTGACTACTAATTGCGGAATTGAAACAACCTAATTTAATTAGTCCATTAATTAGTCAAGGCTTCCCTAACCCTAGAAATTTGACTACTCACTCATGAACATGAAAATTAAAGCAAACATAATCATAAAGTTCATAATTGAATTCAAGAAGTAATTAATAATTAAACTAATTAACATCAACAATTAACTAAATTAATTAGACTAAAGAAACTAAAAAGCATAAATTAAACTAAATAAAAAGAATAAGAGTAAAAGAATTACCAAATTGAAGAACAAATTGAGGAACTTAAATTGAATTGAAAATTATTGTTGAGAACAAAAACCCTAATTCCCCAAATTAATTTGAGAGAGAAAAAGTGCTTAAAATGAAACCTAAAAGTCTAATTCTAAATTATGAAAGGCATAAGGTTCTTTTGCCTAGAAAGTCGTGCCTTTAGTACCCAAAATTGGGCTTACAAAGTCAAAGCACGAAGAAAATAAAAGGAAAATAAAAATCCAGGAAAAACGGTTGATGTGGGCGCATAGGAGATTTATGCGCCCGCATCAACCTCCCAGAAGCCCTCTACAGCTGAATTCTTCTTTAAATGCGGGCGCATAGGACTTTTATGCAGGCGCATAAAGTACTCAGAAGCCTGTTCTTTTCCTTTCTTCTTATTTCTTCATGATTTCTTGAAGACTTGTTTCCGTAGCTTTTTTGGCATGCACTTCCATGCATCTTCATTCTTATCCCGTCCAAGCTTTCCGGCTGCGTTCCGAACCTCGGTTTCCGTGCTCCTGAAATAACAAAACACACCAAAACCTAGCATAACAACCACAAACGATAAAATCAAACTAAAAAACTCTAAAATTGCAGGAAATCGATCAAACTTGGCGAAACACTTCAAAATAGCTAAAGAAACATCCAATGAGCTAAAATCAAGCCAGAATAACAACCATGAAGCATAAAATTGGCCCAAAACAAGGGGAAAAACACAATAAAAACCGCACATATCATGAGCCATGTGCTCCAGAATCCTGAAACTCGATACTCGACGGTAAAAAAGTTTGGGCTTGCACTCTACAAGGCTAGCAAGAAGCTAAAACCATACTTCTTGGCTCATAAGACAGTGGTATACACAGATCAACCATTGAAGCAACCATTCACAAACTCTCAGTGTTCAGACAGGATGATCAAATGGGCTTTAGAGTTGGAAGGATTTGAAATTGAATTTGAACCAAGGAAAACCATCAAAGGCCATGCTCTAGCTGACTTCATTGTAGAGATGACAAGGCCAAACTTCCCGAAGGCCACAAATGATTGCTGGACTTTAGTGGTGGATGGCTCATCGACCTAGAACGGCTGTGGGTCAGGCATCATATGTAGGTCTCCTGAAGAGGACACTTATGAATATACTTTGAGATTCATGTTCAAGAGCGCCAATAATGAAGCAAAGTGCGAGACCTTGCTAGCCGGCATCAAAATGTGCAAGGTAGTAGTGACAAGGAAAATTGAAGTAGTGTCTGACTCCCAGCTGGTGGTCGGTCAAGTTAATGGGACTTATGAAGCCAAGGATATTGTAATGTCTAAGTATAAATATCTCATGAATGCTGAGATCAAGGACTTGGATACATTTGAAATCAAACAAGTTCCACATTCTAAAAACAATCAAGCTGACGCCCTCTCCAAGTTGGCTAGCTCGGCATTATGCAATACGCCGAGGACAGTGTTTTGGGAAGTGAAAGAAATGAAGAGTATTGAAGAGGCACCCCAGGATAACTTCATTGATAGAACCAACACTTGGATGGGTGAAGTCATCAAGTGCAAGGTCGATGGAGTTTTACCTTCTAATTCGGCAAGAGCTAAATATGTGAAGGCTAGAGATGAATGGTTTATCTTATGGCAAGATAATATCTACAAGAAATCATTCAATGGGCCATTGTTGAACTGCATTCCCTTGGACAATGGGGCAAAAGTTTTAAATGAGCTCAAAGAAGAGCTCTGTGGCTATAATATTGGGGGCAGAGCCTTGGTAGAAAAAGCAATGTGAACGGGCTACTATTGGCCTATCACACGTAAAGATGCCATTGAAAAAGTTCGAAGGTGTCGCAAGTGTCAACTCTTTGGCAACCTTCACCAAACGCTAGCCAATGCGCTTAGTCCTATCATCAGTCCCTTTCCCTTCGCCAAGTGGGGCATAGACATCCTAGGGCCATTCCCTCAAGCCTCAGGGCAAAGAAAATTTGTGTTGGTTGCTATTGACTACTTTACAAAGTGGGTTGAAGCCACCCCCATGAAGAACGTGATGACTAATGATGTAAAACGTTTCATTTAATTTGGAAATACCTAATCACTAGGTATGTAGTTCCACAATCCTTTGTCTTTGATAATGAACTTCAATTTGAGACAGATAAGCTCAAGGATTGGCTGGCCACCCATGGTATCAAATAATATTTTGTAGTCGTGGGGCATCCATAAGCAAATGGCCAAGTTGAATCATTCAACAAGATCATCGGTGTTGGTATAAAGAAGAAATTGGACAAGGCTAAAGGTTTATGGGTTGATGAGTTGTATAATGTGTTGTGGTTAATTAGAACCACCACCAAGAACTCCATCGGAGAGACTCCATTTATGCTTGTTTATGGAGCTGAAGCTGTCCTACCTATTGAGATGTATGAGCCTACCTTGAGAGTTATGCTTTATGATGAAGAAGCAAATTGGGAAGTTATGAAGCTAAGTTTAGATAAACTACCTGAGTTCAGGGGCAATGATCGCTAAGGCAACAGATATGCAAGCTACAGACGACTAGGAAATACAACAAAAGGGTACCTCATAGGCCCATCAAGGTTGGAGATTTAGTCCTAAAGAATATGGAGACAGTTGACCGTGAAAGGAAGACGGTAAGCTGACACCCAACTGGGAGGGGCCGTACAAAGTCATTGAAGAAAGTCTTGAGAGGTCCACGATTGCACATTATCCCTGGAGAGCATGAAGAGACGAGTGTCTACCTCAGACAGGAATGCAGCACCCTTGAAAAGTACTAACACTGTAGAGCCATATGTCACGTGCTGACTCTTTTGACTCCCGCAAAGTTAGCCAACCCCGTGCGCACTTGCTTACACTCCCCTCGTAAGACAAGTGAGGCTTCCCCTTGACAGCCGCAGTCTCTGTCCTCGTAACTCACTCCTTGAAGCTGATGATCTCACTTAGCAAAGAAAACGTCCCTTGTGACTAACTCCCAGTATTCTGCAACAATATGTTAGTGCGTGGACAAATCCCGTTAGCCACCTTAGCACTCACACCAATACACACCCCTTGTGCCCAGATTACCCCACACTCACTCTCTCTAAGTTATGTAAATGGTTGTTTGAAATAACACAATGAAACACACAGTGGTAGAGGGAATTGAACTCTATTATGCTCTTTAATAAATGCTACACTTGCTTACAAGGTGAATTTGTTCGCATCTAAAGATTGTTCTGTACAAATGCCTTCAAGGTGCCTATTTATAGGCATCCATCCTATAACATTAACTATTCTAGAATACTCCTAACCTCCTCAACTAGAGGGATCTGATCCTAACTCCCTAGACCCTTCTAGAGAATACAACCAAGTATGTACATACAAGAATCTTCTAGATACACTTCTAATATTGTACTAGAACTATCATGAGTATTCTAGGAACATCCTTCCTAGAACCCTCGACACCCCTAGAGAACTCTAGAGACATCCCTTAGAATCACCATGACACACTAGACCATACTAGAACATTCTAGAGCCACCCACTCAAAATATCCTAGCAACTGTGTCCATATTATTCCGGAACCTTCCGGAACGTTCCCGTTCACTCTAGACCTTCAACGAGGTTCTAGAGCCTTCCACACTCTTCTAATATAGTAGGCAGCCCTCTTGTCAAGTTTGAGTCCATTTGGGGAATTATAGCGCTTGCCGCCCTAAAAGTACTTCGTATCTGCATATCAAGTATTATCCTTCCGCAATATTTTTTCCTTAAACTGCCTACTATAAGGGGGAGGGTGTTGCTTGACAGTCCAATAGCAGCTCCCCTTGGGGATCCTTTTGCCTAATCTTGGACTATGGGTGGGACAAATAACGGTCCGTGACAAATAGCTCCAATTGGCCTATGTGCCTAATGTAAGACTTACTTACGTGTCAATAATGTAGAAACATTTTGATTCTTACCAATGAATAATTTCTACATTTCCACTAAGTAAACACTGCATAATAGTGTATGCCGTGTAATATCGAAACAACAATGATGGTACTAATTAAAACCATTAGGACTTTAATTATGACAACCGAAATGGGGGTACCAATAAAACCTTCCCGTCATAAAAGTTGAAGTTCCTAGATCGTTGAAATCTAACTTAAAATTAATTATAACAAAAAAATTTACCCACTAAAACCATGTGTATACAATAAGGAAAGAAGCAGTTTCACAGTCAGCTAGAGGCAATCACCCATAGCTGATTACTTGTGACACTTTAGAAGTCACTAGTAAACTCAACTAGCTATACGGTACCTTGAGTGAATTAGCTCCCTTAAAATAAGATGGTAAGGCAACAAAGTTGGATTAGTTGTCTTGACAGAAAGTGAGAAACAACTCATCCATCCCCAATAGGGCCATAATGCACCAACCCAAATTTTATGGAGTCCTAAAGACGCCACCACATGTTTGGCCGCCAATTTTTTATGAAACTCTATAATTTTGGAATCCTAAGGGCATCACCAGGACGGTTAACATGTTTGGCCGGCCATTTTTGATGAAACTAAAATATTTTGGAGTCCTAAAGACGCCACCAGGAGGCTAACATGTGTGGCCGCCCATTTTTGATGAAACTCAATAATTTTGGAGTCTTATAGACGCCAGCAGGATGGCTTACATGTTTGGCCGCCCATTTTTGATGAAACTTAAAAAATTAGGATTCCTAAAGACTCCACCAGGACTGCTATCATGTTTAACTGCCCATCTTTAATGATCCTCAAAAATTTTAGAGTCTTAATGATGCCACCAGGACGGCTGACATGTTTAGCCACCCATATTCGATGGCACTCAAAAACTAAAAAGTACAAGCGACGCCGGGATAAATGTTCAATGATAGCACTTCGTCATCACTCAAGCCAGGGGATATCACTATAGTTGATTTTACTTGTGACACTAGGAGTCACTAAGTAAATTCAACTAAAAAAAAGTTTTTGACTTGGGTAATGCCGAGCTATAGCTAGGCTTCACTTTTGGAATTCCTTGATGGTCATAAAATAAGGGGCAATTGTTGTGCTTGATGAACGTTAAGGAAGGGGGGCAAGGAGGTGCAACAATGCAAAAACAAACATATAAAGTCAAGCATAATAGGCTATAAATAGAGGCTGGAAAGGACAAGTTCAAAGTTATTTTTGGCCACCCCATCAAAATACAACGTATTTCCGAACATCAAATACAAAGTAGAAATCCAAAGGCACTGAGGCCATAGCAACAAGTCTAAAAAATCCAAATACAAAGTGCATGGTATCATAAAACCGGCAAACAGAGAGCTCATAAAGTCCATANCCAAACCGAACACTGAATTTTTAAAAAATTTCGCTCCAAACCGCACCAAAATTATAAAAAGACCGAACCGTAATTTAAAAATGGTTTGGTGCGGTGTGGTTTTCGGTTTTAAACCGAATTAGTTTCACCCCTACTCACTTGTAGACTCGCCGATCTCACAATCGTGGAAAGGTCGAATAGTGGAGCTCTAGAGTAAATCTCCAGCCTCCTTCTGCATAAGCCAATCAACATAATGGTTAATGCAACAGAGAGACACGCTGCCACCGCCGTCCCCATAAGCCCACTGGTAGGCCGTAGCCCATCGATGGTTGGTTGCCTCTTCTCCTTCTCCATGGGCTTCTACAGACACAGCAACCCATTACTCCACATCAGCCTCTATGGCAAGTCTAAGATCAGTGAGTTGTTGCCTTAAAGGGGACACGGCATCCTCAACAGCTTTGTCATCCTGGGTCAAAGCTTGAGTTTTAGCCTCCTCAGCAGCTGCTAAGGCATTTTCAGTAGCAGATTTCGCAGCAATACCTTCCTCCCTAGCCTTCTTGTGAGCATCACAACGATCAAGTAGCTCATTGTTAGCTTTCACAACCTCAGAGGACTTTTCTTTCAACTCCCGTAACTCTCTGCGTCGGAGGTCCTCTGCTTGTCTTTGCTCAAAGAGAATTGACTCGACATGACCCATAGCATACTCACCTGGCGAAGTGGCGACAGACACCACCTCCTTCACCTCATTCCTAGTCTCAATTGCCCACTGGGAGATGCCGTAAAGGCGCACCATTGCCTGTTGAAATAACGACACTTGGTTAGTTTATGAGATACTCAACTATGGCAAGTAAAACAACTAGGAACTACTACTACCTCGGCCAGGCATGTCAGAGCTGCAGTAATATGGGCCTTCTCATAACCACGCAAAGTCTGAATATACTCCTTTGGAATGCCTTTCAACATTTTGTTTATCAGCTTCTTTTTGGATTGAGCATTAAAGTGAGCTGACGAAGGAATGCCACCGAAGTTATCATCCATTATACATGGACCTCCTGAACCCTCTTTTCATGAACAACAAAAATTCATGGTTAAGCTAAATAATACTTGTGAAAACTATGAAAATTTTTGCAAAGTCAGCGTCTACCACCAAATGCAGCGGCTCGCTGTGGTTTAGGCACTACTCGCTCCTTAACCACATCCATAATGCCAAATCTAGGATCAACTTGAGCCACGTGCAAGTCGACGTTCTTCAATGCGGTCTCAACAGTAGGATGGGTGGTGGAAGTGTCAGAGGCTTTCTGTTCGCTAAGTGGACGAATGTGTAGTCCGTGCTAGTCGTGGGGGTCGATGAGGATGGGGGCGTTGCCTCCACGTCCTTAAGCCTTTGCCTCTTATAAAGAGATGTTTCCTTAGGCTTTGATTTCTTGTTTGGGGAGGTGTTTGCCTGTCCACCCCTCTTTCGGCCTGAGACCGCTGGTTTTTTGGCGTTGGAAGGCCTGGTAACATTCTACAAAAATCAAACAAAACAAACATAAAAAAAAAAAAAAGAGAAACCCGAGAAGGGGGTACACAGGCCAACAAAGTCACTATAAGTTATGCCAATGTACAAACACAACAAATGAATGTTGGTTCAAGTAAGGAGACAATAATCACAAGATCGGATGACATTCTAGTCCTACTGCCACTACACCCAGCCTACCTATTATATTTAGACTTGGTGTACCTCATGAAGATGGACAACTAAAGAGGCATTTATACATAATATGTATAGTAATTATTATTATAATTATTAATTATATATATAAATTATATATGTAATTTTTTATATAATAATAATGTAGATAATGAAAGAGGCAAAGCCCCTATGCCGAGCTCCTGTGGATGTTAAAAGCAGTTCTTAAACTCGGCAACTCAGTCGAGCCTTGGGGGTGCCATGGTAGCCCAGACGAGCTGCACTACGTCTCCCAACCTATATATCTTAGCTGTCCTAAATTGATAAGCTCACAAGTTGATAAATACTTGAATTACTATTTTGAGCAGGTGAACTATGGAAGTCATCTAATTGACAAGCAAATGATCAGAATGCAACTAAGGTATGAAGTTTTATTGATTAAGGGACATGTATGCATGTTATATAATGCTATTGAAATATTAAAACCAAAACACAATATAGCTCCATGCCGAGACACCCCCTGTTGTTCACACCTCTTCTTCTCTATATTTGAGTTAAATAAACATGGAGCATTAGTTGATTAGGGAGGGTGTAAATTTTGGACGCGCCATTATACCTCCAGGCGAGTACTCTCGCTCTATATTATAAGCTCAAATTGGGATGATTAATGGTCAATTGAGGATGTCCAAGATTGTAGACGCCCCACTTTGGACTTGCTAAATTGCAAGTAATACAAACAAGGACATAACAAAATGTGGATGGCCAGATATTACGGTCGCCCCGTGTTAGACGCCCCACCACGAGTTTACCCATTATGATGGAGGAAAAAGACAAGTCAATTGAGGATGGCCAAAATATTGGCCGGCCCACATAAGAATCACTTAAATTGTTAGCACTCTAGAATACAATAGTCAATTGAGGACGACCAAAATTTTGGCCGCCCCACATAAGATTCGCTTAAATTGTGAGCACTATAAAAGACAATAGTAAATTGAGGACGACCAAAGTTTTGGCCGGCCCACATAAGACTCACATAATTGAGCACACTCTATGAAGGCCGCAATGATCAATCGAGGAAGGCCTAAAATTTATGGTCGACCTGGTCTAGCCGCCCCACCCTAGCCCCCCCATTACGATGGCATGGCAATGCTACTTATATGTCCAACACATAAATGTGTAAGTTATAAATAGTTACAATAATTATTTATTACGAAATTTATTATTAATTATACAATTATATACAAAAATAATAATTAATAACTATTATTAATCACCCATAGTTGATTTGTCATGATTATGACTACTTGTATATAATTAGTTATAATAATAATAATAAATAATGTAACTAATCCAAGATTATAAATCATATCTTGTGAGCCTACCGTTTTACACCCGTGTCTTGGAGAGCCACCTCAGCTAAATGTCATCGATAGTCATCCTCAGAAATATTGCCCTTCTTTGCCTCGTCCATAGCAGAAAGAGATGCCTCTGCAAGACCAAGTGAAGTTAGGCATGGATAAGTTGCAAAAATAATAAGTAATCAAAAGAGAATTTCAAACACCTTTATCAAATTCAGAAGATAAACCAACGACAAACAAGAAAATCGGATCATAGAAATATGCTATGTCAGGAAGCCAAGTCCTGAGGATCCTAATTTCTTTATCAGCTGAGAGCCTCAACCTAGTCGTCTTAAAGTATCTCACAGCTACTTCATCATCCTTGTACAAAGGGGACTTTGCAAAGCTACCTAAGTACCTAGGACGCATATTCCAACGACAGAGTATGCCTAGCATGTCAGGATTAGGGTCTTCACATTAAACAAATATAAAACTCTCCTTCCAACTGTGAACCTTGGTAGCCTTACCATAGGCCGTCAAGTGTTTCGGACGGTGAGAGAAGTAGAACCAACCCACCTCAGCACCGGGGACATGGTTCAGAGTATGAAGAAACATAAAAGCTCTAATGCTCATAGACAACCCTTTAAGCTCATAAGTTGCTATGAAAGATAGAATGTTCATCCAAGAATTTGGGATGAGCTTCCCACCTCTATGCGATATGTCTTAAGAACTTTCAATGAAAATGGGTGAATTGGGAAGCGAAGGCTATAGTAAAGGGCAGTCTTATAGACGCCAAACATGTTTTTAGGAGGATGACAAATGACATCACTAGCACAAGGAATTAAGAAGGTGTAATGCTCTCCCAAAAAGAGGGATTTTCAGTATTCCCTCCAATTTTTATCTAAATATTCAAGCCATTTGGGTGAAATAGGATTTTGAGAAGCTACTGTATGGGTGTCATCACCCGCCTCAGCCTCTCCTCCTTCCTGCTGTTCTGAACCCGAGATCCTACGAGGATCCTCAGTGTTATGAGACGATGCAGATGAGACAGCCGCTGCATCCGGTTCCAACTCAGCTGAGTCAGAAATGTCAGCGTTACTCAGAGCATCTGAGTCCTTAGAAGTGGACAAAGAAGACGACCCCGATGACTCATCTTGGTGAGGATCCCTAACTTCTTTCAACAAAGCTTTATCAACACGAACAGGGAGGGCATCAGGATTATAAGTTCTCATTATTTGTTTAGTACGGGCCACGCCTCCTTGGTAGTATGATGACATGAAGATGATGTCATGAGTAAAGGAAAGGAACTACTAAGTTGAGAGCAAGACTCAGATATAATGAAAGGACTATAAGGAAGGCTAAAGGAAAGTGATATACTATGAGAATTAGATGCACATCAAGAGGACATCATACACACTAAAGAGTGAATCCAAAACTAAGGAAGAAACTAAAAGTACCTTATTAGTAAAACGAGTCGTATGAATGACGAGATAGATCCTATGAAACCTTAAGAACGGAAGGGATTAATGAATTAAGAAGATGATCTTGATGATGAATTAAGAAGGGGTCACGAGCAATCGACTCGGTGATGAAGCGCGCCAGGCATTCCAAAAGCGGGACGACCAGCTGGGCGACTCGGCAGACGAAGTCCTTCGAAAGGCCGTCCAGTTAACTCATCCAAGACAAGTCGCAAGGAGGCCAACGAGCGAAGTGACCATGAAGGTCTTGGACAACCCAAGGTAAGCCGAGCAATGTGGGTCGGCTAGGAGTTTGTTGGATGACCTCCATGTTTGGTAAATCTGAGTTTAAAGTAAAAAATATGATAAAAATTTCTCCTTTAACCCAGGAAGTCAATATGAGAGAATGATAAAACAAAAACTTCCCTATTTCCATATATATACATGGAATTGGTTCACAAAATAAACAGGCCTATGGGCTTATTAAAATTGTCAAGTAAGCACAATTAGTTCTATGAAATTTATTAAAGCCTAATTGAGGGGCAAATGATGGGGCATGACCCCATGCTCCATAAATAACAATCAAACATGGACATGTGGCTCCCATATACGGCGACATATGTCCCCATCATAAACCGACACATGGACTTATTTACCTTCTATTGACTTTCATGGAAGATAGTCAACATATGACCATAGGATTTTATACCTCTTCATCATCCCTAGGAGAGTCTCCCATGAAAGGGACATTAGGGACAGCTGTGAAGACCCCGCTAGGGCATCTCTTAAGGGCATATTCCACAACATCAGCAGCACTCAACAAGTCACACTACTACAAAAACACCCTACGGCAACGCCCATTTAGTGTCGCCTCTATTTAATATGCGACGCGAAAGGTTTTTGCATCGCCTATTAAGTTTGAGGCGATGCAATAAGTTGGATTAAAAAATGAAAAAGATGTTTTAGTGTCACCTTCTATCTTATGTTGGACGTTAAAACCTTTAGTGTCGCCTATTTAGTTTGAGGCGACACTAAAAGTTTACTTAATACCATCCCCTCTTACAAGACATTGGAAGCAAAAAGCTATAGCGTCGCCTACAATTTTAAGTGCGATGCTGAAAGTTTTAGTGTCGCTGATTACATTTGAGGCGACGCTCAAAGGTGGTGGAATTTGCATCGCCTCTTACAAATAGGTGACGCTTAAAGGGTATTCACATAAGCTTAAAAATATAGTCATTATTATAATCTCCATAACTTCGCGCTCGGGTGTCCGAATGAAGATTTTTTTTTTTCAAATTGATTATCTTTTCGAGCTCTACGCCGTGACAAATTTCCAAAGTGGATTTGGCCCATTATTTTTCTAAAAAAAACTTTGTAGCACCCTTTTATTGGACAAAC
The DNA here is from genome assembly GCA_016808085.1 of Suaeda aralocaspica. NCBI lineage: Eukaryota > Viridiplantae > Streptophyta > Magnoliopsida > Caryophyllales > Amaranthaceae > Suaeda > Suaeda aralocaspica. The sequence goes on along the minus strand of PYUH01000410.1, from coordinate 965,304 downwards.
AAGCTAATTTGTATACAATAACAATATTATAATAGCTATACACATGTTTATTATATTTGTTTTTTTTCCTAATTAATTATAATAAAAAAATAAACAAAATATTATACCTCAAGCAAAAAATCCTAAAGATCTTAGCCACAATGACCCTCCATCCAAAATTTCGGTAAAAAATTAAAAACAACCCTCCAAACTAATGTTAAAAATTGGAAGGCGAACCTCAACTCCACCAAAATATTATATCCGTTTTTCTGCTCGGTTGTTAAATACTTACTTAAGCATCGGAGGGGGAAAAAATCCTACGAGGATTTTATTCCCTTGTTTTGCAGGAATCGAGGTCCGAGCCATCAGGAAGTGAACAAGCCAACACCTGTCCATCTGACGTGTAGTCCTCTAGTTCCCTCTCCACGTATTCAGTTGAAGAGACCCTACCAGGAACTCATTCTACATCAGGTGTCACCTCGGGCAAGTTCCTGGGGTTTCTTGTCGATGAAAGGGGGATTGAAGTCAATCCAGACAAGGTCAAGGCCGTGTTGGATATGACTTCTCCCCGAAGTGTTAAAGAAGTGCAAAAGTTAACTGGGTGCTTAGCAGCCTTGGGAAGGTTCCTGTCAAGGGCAGGAGATAAGTGCCACTTCTTCTTTGATACGATCAAGAAGAAAGCCAACAAATTTGAATGGACTCAATCAGCTGAGGAAGCCTTTATTAAATTAAAGGATCATCTCCATTCTCTTCCCAAGTTGGTAAGCCCCCAGGAAAATGAAATTTTGTATATGTACCTTGCTATATCAGAATATGCACTCTCAGCTGTTTTGTTGGCTGAGAGGGACGAAGTTCAACATCCGGTTTATTTTGTAGCCATATTCTCCAGAAAGCCGAACTGAGATATGCTACGATTGAGAAGTTTGGATTAGCATTGTTTTTAGCAAGCAGAAAACTGAGGCCCTACTTCTTGTCCCACCAAATCATTGTTTACACGGATCAGCCACTTAAGTCATGCCTAACTAAAGAATCTTCTGGTAGGATGCTTAAGTGGGCTATCGAGTTGGGTTCATTTGAGATTTTGTATGAGCCTAGGAAAGCGATTAAGGGACAAGCGTTTGCCGACTTCATTGTTGAAATGACCAGGCCTCAGATTGAGAAGCCAAGTATTGACTACTGGACACTACATGTTGATGGATCATCCACCCAAAATGGGTGTGGAGCGGGAATCATATGCAAATCTCCTGAGGGAGATTTGTACGAGTATGCAATGAGGTTCAAGTTTCAAACTTCGAACAATGAAGCTGAGTATGAGGCCTTAATTGCAAGAAGTAAGATGTGTAAAGCTGCTGGTGCTAGGAAGATAGAGGGTATGTCTGATTCACAACTGATTGTGAGTCAATACTTGGGAGACTACGAAGCCCGCGATGAGGGCATGAGCAAGTATTTGCAAATGTTGCAAGAAGAAGTTAAAGATCTCGAAAGTTTTGAGTTAATGCAAGTTCCCCGATCCGAGAACAATCAGGCAAACAACATATCCAAGTTAGCTAGTTCTGCTATAGGAGACTCAACCCGAACTGTTTTTTGGGAAGTTAAGGAAAAGAAGAGTATTGACAAAGAAAGAGATGTAAACTTCATTAGCAGGGGAAGTACCTGGATGGATGAAATTATCGCTTACAAAACAAATGGAACCCTGCCAGCTGATGCACGACAAGCTAAGTATGTCAAGGCAACAGATGCGTGGTTTGTACTATGGCAAGGGCAATTATACAAGAAATCATTCACTCATCCACTATTGAAGTGCATCACCCCCGATCAAGGTAAAGAGGTTTTGGAAGACATTCATGAGGGGTTTTGTGGGTCTCATATAGGGGGACGAGCCTTAGCTAAAAAGGCACTTCGCACAGGGTATTACTGGCCGTCACTGAGGCAAGATGCTATGAATTACGTCAAGAAGTGTAAGAAATGTCAGTTGTATGGAAATTTGCACCACCAACCAGCTAATGTTTCAAGTCCAATTATCAGTCCACTTCCTTTTGCCAAGTGGGGCATGGATATCCTTGGTCCATACCCTCAGGCCTTGGGGCAAAGAAAGTATGTGTTGGTAGTTGTGGACTACTTCACAAAATGGGTGGAGGCAGAGCCGATGAAGAATATCAAACACTCGGATGTACAGTGGTTTATATGGAAGAACCTCATCACACGATTTGGAATTCCGCAATCTATTGTGTTTGATAATGGTCCGCAGTTTGAGACACCGCAATTGAGAAAATGGTTAGAAGATCAGGGTATCTCTGCTAACTTTGCTTCCATAGGCTATCCTCAGGCCAATGGACAAGTTGAAGCTTTCAATAAGATAATCGGTGATGGACTGAGGAAGAAGCTTGAGAAGGCTAAAGGATTATGGGTCGATGTGTTATACAATGTTTTGTGGTCGATAAGGACCACCGTCAATAACTCAACTGGAGAAACTCCCTTCATGTTAGTGTACGGAGCTGAAGTNGAGCTGAAGCTGTTCTTCCCATTGAAATGTGTGAACCTACTGTCAGAGTAATGCTATATAATGAAGATGCGAATTGGGAATTGATGAAAGCTGCTCTTGATACCTTACCTAAGGTGAGAGGTAATGCCTTGCTTAGACAGCAACTGTACAAGCTTCTGATGGCTAGAGAACATAATAAAAGAGTTAACAGTAGGCCCATGAAGCTTGGAGATCTAGTTTCGAGGAAAATGGAAGCCATAGGAAGGGCAAATTGCTTGGGAAGGTCCCTACGAGATTANGGTCCCTACGAGATTGTGGAAATTGTGCGAGATGGTACTTATCGACTTAAGAGTTTGGATGGTTATGAACTGCCACGAACTTGGAATGCTAATAATTTAAAGAGGTATTATATGTAACCCTGATTTACGGAATCAGATGAATAGGCTACGGCCATATAAATAAGGTCCAAGTTGATCTTTTTTATAGAAACTGGAGTTTACATTTGTATTAAAATTGGCTACGGGCCATAGTTAATGAAAACTCTATTTCTGCATGTGTGATAATTTTGCTTATTACATTTTATTTTGCTTAATAAGCAAGGCTAGGGTAACACCCTAGAGCCCTGGGTAACTTCCCATTAGGGCAAGACTAGGGCAAGATCCCAAAGTCATACTTTGTTACTTAAGCAAAAAGAGACTTAAGATAAAGGAAGTGAGACTAAGGGTCTTACGATTAGACCAAGTGTCTTAAAAGTAGGACTAAGGGTCCTACAATTAGACCAAGAGTCTTAAAAAATGCGACTAAAAGTCCTTGAAAATGTTAAGGGCATTAAGATTAAAAAGTTATAATACTTGCTTCGATTCCTTAAGTTTAAGGGCAATCAGTCTAATCAGTACTAGGACTTCTAATAAACTTAGGGATCTCAGCAAAAGGCCGATTCTGGTTAACTTGAAGCTTAATTTGGGGGAAAGAGAACCCTACAAGCCTATCAGAAATGAGCAAGTGTTCTCCATAAGGAACAATAAGAGTTCTCATTGGTGGGTTAGTTATGAACTTCCTAAGGGAAAAGATAATTGAAGTTTCTAAGGTCCCATGGGGAACCTTCCTAAGAGTACCTAAGGGAAAACATAATTAAAGTTCCTAAGATCCCATGGGGAACCTTGAGAAGATGAACCAAGAGTTCATATCCTTGTAAAGAAATCAAGCTTCAAGATTTAAAGAGCTAGAACAAATATTGCATTAAAAGAAATTTAAAATCAAATATTACAAGAAACACTTTAAAAGTGTTCCTATTCAAATTATTGTTCCAATCATTCTAAAACAGTTCAAAGAAATTCTAATTGTTCAAAGAAAATTAAACACAATCATTAAAATTTTGAAGAAGAGCATCAGCCTTGATGTTTGTCATTGTGAACTTCTGAAGTCTCTTTGCTCTTCTCTTCTTCTTCTGGCTTCTCCTTTTCAAAATTCTCCTCCTCTTCATCTTCACTCCCTTCTTGAACTTCTTCTTCTTCTGAATAATCAAACGAAGGAGGCGGAGTTGCCTTCAGCTTGTTTTTTGATATGAACCATGTTAACATAGTTCAATCTTCTTTCAAAGGAGTCAAAGGCTAGATATTCCTCTAACCCCATTCCCCAAGCTTCCAAGCACATCTCTCTAAGGAAGGCTTGGCCCTCCATGTACTTCTCAGCAGCAGTGGTTGAANGTGGTTGAGATCTTTTGTTCAGCCTCCTCCTTTTGATTTTTCAGCTTCTCCTTCTCCTCCTCAGCTTCCTTGAGCTTCCTCTTCAGCTCATCCACTTCCTCTCTGAGTTTTTTGGCCTCTTCCTTGGCATCCTTGGCGTCTTTTTCAACGCGACATTGGTTAGCAATGACAGTCGCAGCCTTCTCCACGGTCTCTTTGTCAGCATGGATCTGGTTAGCCAGTTCCATGCTCTTCTCCAAGACTACTTGATAGTCTTCCTTGGTTTTGTGGAGATCTCTAGAGAGAGCATTCATTGCATGCTGCCACTTGGCTTCAATCTTGTTTGTTTGAGCCACTACATAGGTAGAAACTTTGTCATAGAACTCCATGCATTTTTTGTTTTCAGCCTTCATGGAGCCATAAAGTTTGGCCAAGTGTTCCAGGCGGAACATAGACTGCAAGAGAAGGGAAACAAAGAGTTAGTTGATAAAGTAATAATAATAATGGGAAGAGAGTAAAAAAGAAAACAGTTGTTGGAAACATACCTCAGAGAGGTTATTGAAGATGGGAAGAAGATGGCCTCTGACGGATCCCTTGAGTGACTCTTTGTACTCAAGTTCTCCACAGCTTAAGATCTCCCTAATCAAACCCCTTTTGTAGTTGGAGTCAAATTTTTTGCTGGTTGAGGGGAGATCCTCTTCGTCGTCAAGGAAGTTGGGGGATTCAGCCTCATCTGTTATGGGAACCGGTAAACTATGGCATTAGGGTTCCTGGGAGAGTTAATGGCATCTGAAGATGAGCGTATAGTTGACAGAATCTATGACTAAACTTACCCCAGAAGCTCTAGCCTGTGCCTTAACACTTTCGTGAATGTTTCTCTCAACATATTTCGAGAGACCAATAACAGGGTCCTCATCAGGAGGAGAAGAAGGAGGTTCAGAAGCGCCAGCTGATTGGGAAGCAGGCATTGTATTGAGGGGGTGGCAGAAATGCTTTCCTTCTGGAATAGTTAGGCAGTCAAAGGATCAACTAACCCATTGACTCTCCAAGGGGTATCTTGCTCAGCTGGAGGAGTTCTGTTCCTCACCCTATCACAAAATCACTTCCCAATCACAAAGGCACTCTTCCAGAAAGGGAGGAAGTGTGGGACTTGACTCAGGATGATCTCAATTGGAGTAGCGGCAGATTGGAGGAAGCACCTTTCTTTGCTCCTTTTGAGCTTGACCCTGTGCTTCTGGTACTTCCTCCTTCTTCCTCTTATGGGAAGGCTTTGTCTTCTCCCAGAAGGCTTGCTGTTCTCCTGAAAACGACAGCGTTAGAAGAGTATAAAGAATATTCAACAGATCCTACTAAGATGAACAACTATCAGAGCAAAACCAATAACTTCCCACTTTGGGTACATCCTAGTTTGCCGACTTGAACGTACATTGACACAAAGTGGGGAAGTCATTGCTTACAACTTCCTAGAAGGAAACATTAAATAATACTTCCTCTCGTGCCTACCCTGGTTCAACTTGCAACTTCCAAAGCCTAAGCTTCCTAGTTTGCCAAGTTGAACGTATAATGACACAAAAAAGGGAAGTTGAATTAATACTTCCTAAGGGGAAGTGTTATATTGAATCTTCCTAAGGGGATGTAATGAATTAATGCTTGCTAAGTGTAAGTGCTAAATTAAAAATTCCTAAGAGGAAGTAATGAATTGATACTTCCTAATAGGAAGTGTCATATTTAATCTTCGTAAGGGGAAATGGTGAACTAATACTTCCTAAGGGGAAGTAAAAAGGACTTCCCCTCCTTAAGCCATTGTACGTTCAACCCGGCAAACAAGGAAGTCAAAGACTTCCCACTTTGCCGAGTTGAACGCACATGGACACAAAGGAGGGAAGTCTAAAAAATTCTAACTTCCTATGGAAGGAAGTCTAAACATACTTCCTAAGGGGAAGTATGTCCTTAAATACTTCCTAAGGGGAAGTAAAAGGGACTTCCCCTCCTTATGCCATTGTACGTTCAACCCGGCAAACAAGGAAGTCAAAGACTTCCCACTTTGCCGAGTTGAACGCACATGGACACAAAGGAGGGAAGTCTAAAAAATTCTAACTTCCTATGGAAGGAAGTCTAAACATACTTCCTAAGGGGAAGTATGTCCTTAAATGCTTCCTAAGGGGAAGTAAAGGGGACTTCCCCTCCTTATGCCATTGTACGTTCAACCCGGCAAACAAGGAAGTCAAAGACTTCCCACTTTGCCGAGTTGAACGCACATGGACACAAAGGAGGGAAGTCTAAAAAATTCTAACTTCCTATGGAAGGAAGTCTAAACATACTTCCTAAGGGGAAGTATGTCCTTAAATGCTTCCTAAGGGGAAGTAAAAGGGACTTCCCCTCCTTATGCCACTGTACGTTCAACCAGGCAAACAAGGAAGTCAAAGACTTCCCACTTTGCCGAGTTGAACGCACATGGACACAAAGGAGGGAAGTCTAAAAAATTCTAACTTCCTATGGAAGGAAGTCTAAAAATACTTCCTAAGGGGAAGAATGTCCTTAAATACTTCCTAAGGGGAAGTAAAAGGGACTTCCCCTCCTTATGCCATTGTACGTTCAACCCGGCAAACAAGGAAGTCAAAGACTTCCCACTTTGTCGAGTTGAACGCACATGAACACAAAGGAGGGAAGTCTAAAAAATTATGACTTCCTAAGGGAAGAGACTTCCTATAAAAGGAATTCTAGACACACCTCCTAAGGGGAAGTATGATCTTAAAAGCTTTCTAAGAGGAAGTAAAAGGACTTCCTCTCCTTGTCCCATTCTACGTTGAACCCGGCAAACAAGGAAGTCAAGGACTTCCCACTTTGCCGAGTTGAACACACATGGACACAAAGAGGGGAACTCTAAAGTCGTTCTAACTTCCTAAGGGAAAGTACGATCATAAAACTTCTTAAGGGGAAGTCTTAAATACTCAAGCTTCCTACAGGAGAGGAACTTACTATAAAAAGAAATTTACATTTCCTAAGTAAAGTTTTAAACTTCCTAAGGAGAGGGAAGACTTCTACCAATTATATAGCTTCCCTACTTAGTGCCCACCTGCGTTCAAGTCGGCAAAGTGGGAAGTCACTAAGTAGGGAAGTCCCTAATAATATTCCTAAGAGGAAGTGTTTAAATACTTAACTTCCCCACTTAGTGCCCACCTGCGTTCAAGTCGGCAAAGTGGGAAGACTCTAAGTGAGGAAGTCTGTTAATATGAAAAAAGATGTATATATATATATATATAACTAAAATGCAAGACTTAGTTTTGCAGAAATGTAAAATACCTGAGTCTTTGCCTTCTTTGAGGAAGTATCCTCCCCCAGCTTTTGACAAACTTGCTTCCAGAATTCTTTTTGATTCATACTTCCTTTCTTGAAAGGAGGAAGGTCGGCAAGAGCTTCTTCTGCAAAAAGAAAGAATACTTGGTTAGAAAAGTGGAAAAAGAAACAGAAGTTCCTCAAATGACAAAGCAAAAATTACCCTGGTTATACTCATCCCCATAAATTACAGCAGCAGCAATAAGGAAGTTGCGATCTAAGAAGAATTCGCTAAAGGGGATCCAGTTGTAGGGAACTATCAGAGATTGTTTCTTAATCTCCACTGTGGTAGATCTGAAGTATTCTAAGTTTTGTTGCTCATTGTCACTTAATCTAGGAAGCTCAAAGGATCTTCCTAGGCATTTTGGAAAAGGATTCCATTTTTTCAACACTTCTACCAGTTTTTTGTCGTGGGACTTCACAAACACAAAATGGTTCCTCCAGTTGGGAACCTTGTTGGCTTTTTCTACACAAGTGAGGAACCCCTCACTGTTTTTTCAGATAGAGCCACCCACGTTTGCAGTGGGAGGCCTTTGACAGATGGTGAAGATGAAGGAAGACCTTAGAAGAAGCTTTCACTCCTCTAAGGCCACAAGAAGTCACATAAGACATTATGTGAACCCAAGAATTGGGAGTAAGTTGACATAGGCCAATGTCATACTTTTTGAAGAGATTAAAAATGAATAAGGAAGTGGGAAACCTAAGTCCTAGGTCAATTACTTCAGTATAAACAGGGAAGCAGTCTTCCGGGGCATCCAGAATGGTATCCCCCTTGTTAGGGATGATCAACTCAAAATACTCATTATTGAAAATTAAGTCACTACTCAGTTTATCCTTATTTACACCATCTACATATTCATCGGAGATCACTACATCGTCAGCACCAGGATAGGCACCTCTCTTTTTCTTAGGCTTGGAAGTGGTAGCCTCAGAAGCCTCTCTCTTTCTAGTAGGAATCTCCCTTACTTCCTCCTCGGGAGCTTCCTATGCAGCTTCAGCATCCTTTCTTCCCTCAACCTGGGGAGTAGGATCTTGCTGATCAAGAGGATTCACATCTGAAACTTCAGATGCTGGAACTCTCAAAGTAGCAGTATCTTTATAGGCAGTTTGTTTAACTCTTGCCATTGCAACTTCCTGCACAGGAAGAGAAGGAAGTAGGAAAGACCCAGACAATAAGTGATCAGGAACAACAGAAGATTGAGTTCCAACAGAAGAAGTAGTACGAGGAGAAGGAAGTAATTTAATAGAGTTCTCATTATTATGTGGGGAAGAAGAGGATGAAGAAGCCATTGGAATATAAAGACAAAGAAGTAAAGGAAAAACAAGAAAGAAAAAGAATTCAGGTAAATACCTAAAAAAAGAGAAGAAAACTAGAATCTACTGTTCACACCGGAAACCGCCGCAACAACTCGTCGGAAATCGCACCACAGGTCGCCGGAAATCGCCCCTGAAGCTTCTTGGGAGTTTGACAGAAAACTTGAGAACTTTTAGAGAGAGAAAGTGAAATAAAATGATTGAAAATGATTGTTTCACAATCATTTTCAATCATCTTATATATAAAGAAATTTGAAGGGGCACAAGAGTAAATTCCCCCTTCAAATTTAAATTTCCCCAAAAAAATCAAAGGGATGGTTGCGGCATTAATAAATGCTAAGGAGGGTTATAAAATAACTTCCGAAACAGAAAGAAATGTCAGTTGGGGCATGGATTATGGATCCAAACACCCAACTGAGGGGCAATGATGTGGCACGCCAACTCATGCCACGTGTCAGCATAACATTGGGCCATGTGTCCACTAAAGTCCAGGTGGCACTGCCACATGGCAATGACTGGACCACCAAGGTGGGCTCCATACGGCCACGTGTCACTGTAAGATTGGGCCACGTGTCCACAACAACTACTCAAAAGAAAAGAAACCTCTGCCACGTGTCGTAATCCCATTTGACGCTACAAGGTAGGATAAAAAGAGGAATTTGGGCCTTGAGGCTTGAATATAAAAGCCCATGAAGCTTTTACAAGTATCAACCAATTAGACGATGACAAATGTCATCGTCCAATTTGTTGGCCTCCAAACCAAAAGGTTATAAATACCCCTCAAAATCATCATTTTGGGGGCATTCAAACATTCAATCAAATCTTCATTCATTCTTACATCACACTAAGAGAGTTTCTCTCACTAGTTTCCCTCTCTAGATTACCAAATTGCTAATTATTGTTAATTTGTCTTAATCCTCACACAAATACTTGCTTAAGCATCGAAGGGGGAAAAAATCCTACGAGGATTTTATTCCCTTGTTTTGCAGGAATCGAGGTCCGAGCCATCAGGAAGTGAACAAGCCAACACCTGTCCATCTGACGTGTAGTCCTCTAGTTCCCTCTCCACGTATTCAGTTGAAAAGACCCTACCAGGAACAATTTCTACATCATGAATGATATCTATAAGACAAGAGCTAACAAGCATAAAATCAAACACATATACAAGGAAGGAGATTTGGTATGGTTACATCTAAGAAAGAAAAGTTTTCCTAATCAAAGGAAAAACAAACTAATGCCTAGGTGTGATGGACCATTCAAAATCGTGTGCAAGATCGGGGACAATGCATATAAACTCGAATTGCCAGGTGAATATGGTGTGCATGCCACGTTCAACATTGGTGATTTGGCTCCTTATGTTCCTGATGATCAACTTCGAGGTTTGAGGACAAACTCTTTTGAAGAAGAGGAGGATGATACGAAACAAGGTGACAACTTTAAAGGTTTGATTATGGCTTCTAAAGATGATACAAGTATGGGAGAAATTATGGCTTACGGAGATTTCAAGACTTTTGGGATCTTCTAAGACATCATCATGGGTGTGTATGGTGACACATGAAAAATACTTGATCATTGAAGCAAAGGAAAGAATGGTGGAATTAGGGGAATAAGATGGTTTTGCCTATGAGATTTTTCCCACTTCACTTGATAGAGTTTTCTCATTTTTGGCATTGAGTCTTTTTATTCTTGAAGTGTCTTAATCATCATTTACAGCCTCATACACATGAAGAATGACTTCTTGAAGGTTTCTTGATTAAAAGATTGAACCTTGAAAGGTTTCTTGAAGATTTGAAGAAAAAACACAAAAATGCGCAAATTTGGACGAACATGAAGTTGCGTCAATTTGGATGGTTTTTGGGGGATTTTGGTGAATCTGATTTTTGTGTAATTCTGGTTGTAATTTGTTGATTATCTTGATTATCAAGGTAAGAATAAGTTTGTTAGCAAATTTTTTAGATTAGATTAGAGTTCAATAAACATTGATTGTTTAAGTTGAATTGTTTTCTACAAAACAATAGAAAAACCGAAGGTGGGAAGATAATTTCGAGTGTGTGAAATTTTCTAACACTTTGTGAGGGTTGGTGCTTAGGCTTTAGACTCTTGTGAAGATAATTTTAGGAATTGAGGGTGCATTGCTTTAATCAATTAATAAAATTGTTCGACTTAGATAGATTTTCTTGGTGCTTGGCTTTAGAGAAAACCGAACTAAGATACTATCCTTGTGAGTGGCAATTTCTTTGATCAACATTCACATCAAAATGTGGTTGCATTGCAGGTGAATAAAAAATTATGGATTAGTCGGTTTATAGGGAGGTGTTGCCAAAATTTCTTTAGAAAAAGTGTGTTACCTGGAAAATAATAGTCTTGCAGGTGAATTAAAAATTATGGATTAGTGAGTTTATAGGGAGGTGCTGCCGAAATTTCTATAGAAAAAAGTGTGTTAGTTGGAAAATAATTGTCTTACAAGTGAAGGTCATTATTTTTAATAGTTGCATTTCAACCGTTGTAATTGGTAACTTCTTACAACGGCTACTGCTCAACTGTTGCTATAGGTCACTTTTTGCAATGGTTGTTAGGAACCCTATAAAAAAGCGTTGCAAATGTTCATTTATGTAGAGTAGTGAATTTCGTTTTGTTTAGTTTTTATAAACTAGGTATGCAATTAATTAGTTATATAATTTTTCATTTCTTATATTTAAAGGTAGCACAAAAGGTTTTTAAATCTAAGTCCCGTGATCGGGTTGTTGGATTTGGTGGAGGAATAAAATTGAAAGATATTAAAGGACCACATCCTACTATATTGGAACACACTTCACAATTGCCGCCGGCAGTAATGTGAAGTGTATTTTCAAATACACTTCACATTACTGCCGGCGGCAATTGTGAAGTGTGTTCCAATATGATGTTATATATAATCGATTCCGTAGGCAATTTATGTCATGAAAATATGAAATCTGAAGAGTCTCATGAAGACATGGTAGTTATATCATCGAACCCTCCGGCAATGCCTCGGCCGCCGCCACCGCTACCGGGTGTCACCGACCCTTCGATCCAGTAGAGGATCGGTGATACCCCATCCGACGGTAGCGGCGGCGGCCAAGGCATCGCCGGAGGGTTCGATGATACAACTACCATGTCTTCATGAGACTCTTAAGATTCCATATTTTCATGACAAAAATACACTTCACATTACTGCCGGCGGCAATTGTGAAGTGTGTTCCAATATGATGTTATATATGTCATGAAAATATGGAATCTTAAGAGTCTCATGAAGACATGGATCGCCGGCAATGCCTCGGCCGTCGCCGCCGCCGCAGGGTCATGTTTTGAAACTCAATACTAAAGATCTAAATAATAGTCTAGTTGTTCTAAATATTCACTTATTTTGTTATTTAAAATAACTTCTATATTAACTTTTTAGTCCCATATTTTGAAATAAATAAGTAATTAAACACAAACACACACACATATATATATATAGGCAATTTTTACAATCAAATTACATCAAAACTAATTTGAAAATTATGGAATGGAATTCAAGTGTTTACCGAATAATCAAATTCAGAAATTAAAAGCTAAAAATCGAAGAAGATGATAATGATGCAACGAATCGAAGAAGATGATGATGATGCAACGAATCGAAGGAGTTGATGACGATGCAGAGAATCAAAGAAGATGACGACGATTATCACAAAAAATTGCATGAACGATTTTTTTGGTAAAACTTATGGTAAGAGAGAGAATATTTGTTTATTTAATCAGCTTTAATCTAAAGCGTTCATGTGAATCTTGTAAATCCCTACGGTCCATATTTGAGGTTTTTAGTTTTTAGTTTTTGTGGGGTTTTTAGTAGATCCTATCTATCTATCTATCTGTCTATCTATCTATCTACATATAACTAATCATTAAACTGATAAACAAGAATTACGAAAGATTTTTCTTATATTTCAATAGCACCCAATATTAAATTACATACATGATAGGGGAAATGGAAACTCAAAATTTCATTGTTTCACACAACACAAAACCCAAATTTTCTTCTTTCAAAAAATAAAAAACAAGAATCTTCAAGGCTAGCAATGAACAACTGTGTTAGCTACAAAGATATTCTACCTATAAATACAGATTGGTCTTCGTTTTGTCACACTCCCCATCATTTGCCAATCTTGATTAGCAGAAATTTTTGTAGTCTGTCTTTGGCGGAACAAATATCATTGGAGCCGAGAGTAGTCATTCGCACCAGTATGATTACTTGACTTCATTCTGTTGATTTTTCAGATCTCTTGACAGTAGCATCCAATTGTTTTTCCAACTGCAAAATTATAAGATACTTAGCTAAATATAAGGGAAAAATTTAACCAAAGAGTTAGAACTTTGACTTTAAACTTCCACTAGCAGATACTCCGTAAGAGAACATAGTCAAATATGATTTGTCAACACTTTAATTCTCAATGTACTTTGTATGATGTATTACAAAAATTCATGTTTAAAATTGTGCATGGGAAAGGTGATGGTAGATTAGAATATTACAAAAGCAAGTTATGATGATATTAATGACAGAGTGATGATATATTACAACGACATGTAGATTACAACAGCAAATCAAGCTCATCTGCTGCATGCTTTAATAACTCCATACTAGCTCAAAGAGAAAATTCAAATGTTGTTGGGAATTCAAATATCAGAAATTTGACAATATCCGATCCGAATTTTTTCGAATATATGATACTTGGATATTTCATATCAAATAGCATATATTGGATTTTTTGGATACAATATTAGATCTGACATTCAATTTCGGATCAGAGATTTGATACGCGCTCACCCTTAAAACTAATTAATTGTGAATGTATGAGAAGATTAATTAAGATAGAGGACTATTAATTGTATTGTACTTGGGGAATTAGTTAAATGAGGGATTAGTTTCTTAAAATCAAAGTGAGGAAGTTATCAAATTATTAAATTCAAGAAGCTATGAAGTATTATAATTAAAGATGATAGAGTAGATTTAGGACAAAACCGTTGCTGGTATATATTTTTGACCATCCATTTTCATAAGGTTCAAAACTGTTCACTAGCTAATGCATGTAAATTTATTTTTGAAGGGAAAAAAGATTGTAACTTTGCTGCTGGTAAATTTAGCTCTATTTGGTAGGGTGTAAATTATTTTCCTTTGATTTAAGTTTTCTCAATTTGCACACCTTGAAAACATTTCCTCCAAAATTTGAAGGAAAATATTTTCCCTGTTACGAAATAATAATTATGGATGTCCATTAAACTTTCATATTACTTAGACTCTTCGTAGCTCGTTACTTCTTCATGTTATTACGCTTTTACTTTGTGACTTTTCAATCGCCTACTATTTGTGTATATATATGTACCTTCTCTTCAATGAAATATATGGAGAAATAGATATCTTTGATCTCATATTCTATACAATATTTCCCTAGATTATCTCTATTATATAACACGTTATCCGCACGATTACTCTACAATATTGAAAGCTACACTTCTTAAGGTACGCATATCTTAGTTCTAATTCTTTAGCTAACAAGTTTAACCTTATTATTTTAATGACTTGAAAGTAGATGACGTTTTTGTTTCATCATGAGTGAAATGCTTTGGCTACTGGTTATGCATTTTATGTCTATAATTTACTCTATTTTAGTGATGTGTTGTATCTTGATGGATGCGTTTAATTGGAGTTTAATAATATGAGAACCCATTACCATGCCTCTTAGCTTAATACAAAATTATGAATGAAGTTCTCGTACTATGTTATCAAGATATCAAGGGAGATAATTGTATACTCTTATACAAAATAATTTCTAAACATCAAGTATTTTGTAAAGTTAATAATGGGTCTTGCACCTTGAATTTATGTCTCTTTATATTGCTTTTAAGAACACTGAACAAATATTTGTGACAATTATGTTATTCTGTTTATTAGTTAGAAGGGAGTTGATGAACAATTGTATATTGT
>PYUH01000410.1:833658-950500 GCA_016808085.1 Suaeda aralocaspica | reverse complement strand
TATTGTATCATCATGTTTCTAGTAATTATAATGTGAATATATCTTGATATGTAACTGCATTAATTTATGGATTTGTATATAAGATACTACTAATGCCTAGTAGAAGTAGGTATCAAACACTTTTTCACATAAAATTCATGGGCAATTATTTACTGACTTTTGTTTTGTTAATTTGAGGGTTTTGAATTGAGGAAATATAGTTTACCATGTGGAACTCTTTGGTAATTTAATTTACATTTGTACGGTATTTAAATCTCCATGAATTTCCAATATCCACTCTTCAAGTTTCTAGCCTAGTTGTCAATCACACCAATAGGTTTTTATATCAAATTCAGGGATTTTCAATCCGCCCCAATTTTGAAGTGCAGATTTACAAGTTAGAGTTAGTATCAGATTTGTACTCCCCACCAATTTGGCCACCCTTATTTGGCCGTCAGACTAGTTGAAACAAAAAGATGATGATGATTGATGGACAATAAGATAATACTTAATAGGAGGTGTAGTATGTTGCCTTGTGTTATTACCCATCAAGGTTCTATAATATTCCATATAATGAAATTTTACAGTCACATCTTTTTGGTAGTAGTCACCTACACTTAATTATGGCGAGAAAATGAGATTAACGACCGACAGGGGATTATTTTTTCCAAAAAAAGACCTTAAGGCGTAACGAACAGTACGCCGTGAGAGGGTTAAGGTCTCTCTACGAGTAGGAAGGTACGCTATTTGTTTTGTAAAAAGTCCGAGTGGATGACTCACTGATATTATTATTTTTGTAGTTTCTTGTATTTGTGTAATATGTCTAATATTGGCAAATTTGAAGCTCCTGTGGTCTTCTTGTATCACCGAAAAAGGAAACCAATTCATATTTATTGGGCTACTAGATGCTGTACTGAAATGCTTTAGCTGCAAAAGTTCTTCGTAATACTATCAATGTGAAATAAAGAATCTAATCAAGACTAAGCTAAAGCCAATCACCTTCACAGTCTCTAAAACTGAATTTAATGTAACAAATCCAATGGTTGCTTTGGAAAATAATAATTTGACAAGAAAGATATGACCACCAGAAAACTGTGATATCTCCTCTCAGCTTGTTATGAATGGCTGAATTAGACTTCAAGATTATAATCTGTAACATGATTATAACATCGGCCATTTTTAATAAACCTCTCAAAACTTCAAGGTGTGAGGACGGAAAAAGGATTACAGAGAAGAGTGGAGAAGGAGCTTTGGTAAAAGATCTCTCCCAATTTCCATCACGTCTCCCTGTCCCCCCCTTACTCAACTTCCATAAATAATCTTCCTCTTAAGTAAGCAATATCGTGAGAAAGGTTTTCAGTAAATCTTCTGAACTAATTTTTGCCTGCTTGTGGGTCGGAGCAAAAGCTGATTGAGTATTGCTGAAAAACACATGTCACAACCTATGAGTTCATTCATTGAACGCAGTGGGAAGCCGGGATAAAAGGACCAGAACGGAAAAAATTAAGGATCAGTAGAGGATTTCCGTGGTCGTGCCGCGGAAAGGGGAGGTTCTACCCTTGAGGAGGGGAGGAAGGGGACTAAAGAGAAAAAAACAGAGAGTTTGCTGGCTATTCCCACGTGCTCCCTAGGCCAGCAGAGTCCCTGGAGCTGATGGTTCGGTGGGTGGAGGAGGTCGAGGTGGTGGTCACTATAAGAATTCTTACACCCACCACAAGTGGGAAGGCCAAAATGTGAAGAATAATGAAAAATGTGACCGATGTTTGGTATAGTTTTGGAAGAAGTGTGAAGTGGTCTTGGTCTCGTGTTTGTCGTACTCTAAAAGCATTCATTGATCTCTACCAACAATCATTTTAAGCAAAAAAAAGGGAAAAAGGTGAGACAGGTTGAGACAATTCGTGTATGAGAACGATTGCGAAGGAGACTTTGATCACGATGTACCATGACGCATGGATTTGGACTGCTGTTAGAAGAAGCTGCTGATTTAAACTCCCCTGAATGGAATAATTGAGACATATGTTTTGTTTAAGAACAACAAACCTCTTAGTTTTTTATTTCAAGATTAAAACATGTAGTAGTTTACCCTGATTATCTCATTTGCATTGTGGACTATACTATGTTATGATGCTCTTGTTTAAAATTATGATTTCTTTCTTTTTTTTTTTTTTCTATAATGCTATTAAACTTTATGCAATTCCTTGCTGTGTTTCAGCTATTTACTATGCATGTATTTGAAGTATTGTCTTTGTGACCCTTGTTTTATTTATTTACTTCTTTGAAAAATCATGGAGTACCCAGGCCAATTACAGTAGCAGTATAGGAGATGTGTATTAGTAGACAATGCAACTCATACATACTGAAATAAGAGATATTTCTATCAACTGAAAATGAAAAGCATAAGGTGAGGATACAGACTGAGCAAAAAAATTATCGAAGGGCACGGAAGAGTTAGTAAGAGTTATGTTGATGCCTATGGGAACAAAAATTTGAAATTGTTGATGCATTGACTCCCCCTAATGTCAAAGGAATTTATTGAGTTGTTTAAAGATATTCGTCATAATGGGTATCATATGTGAAACAATAAACGAAGGAGATATGATGAATATTGTTTAAATAACAGTTATGGCCAAAGGCACAAAAAAAGTTTTAGAAAAGTTGTCTGCATTTTCTTATGGTTTGTACTACACAAAATAAGTGCAATATGAAGCACATGTTTATAGTAAACCAGAAAGTTCACTAATGACTTTGTAATTTGGCATGACTGGCTAGGCCATCCTGGTTCTGTGATGATGCGGAAAGTATGAAAATTCACTGTGGACTTCTTTGAGGAGCCAACAATTATTCTCAAGTCATTCTGTGTTGCTTTGCTCACATTCACGTTAAATATTGGCCATCACCAACAAATATATAAATTATGAATCCATTGATTTTCTGGAAAGATATACAAGGGGTTCTATGTGGGCAACCAATACATCCACCATGTGGAGATTAATTATTTTACGACTATTTCACCATATACCCTGAACATTGCAAAAGCATGAAATACCCTTATTGTTTCAAAAATGCACCATATGTTCTTAAACATTTTACGAAATTGACAATGATACCCTTTTGTTAGATTTATTTACTACCTACAAATCAAAAAATTAAATTAAATGTTTACCACAACCCACCAACCATTCATCACCACGTATCTTTCTCTCTGCTCACCAATCTCTTCCACCACCACCCTCCTCATTAGTCACCACAAACATTTTTAAACATCCAAAAATTCAAGCCCACTCCAGACACATCTCAAACATCAAGACCATCACTAAGGCAGAGCACCGCCGCATCGGCGACGTTCTTCAACTCTAATGATCGACGCCACACCACACTCAATCACCCAATTTCACGCCTTCATTTACCACCCATTAATGTCATCAAATTCGAGCACCACCCAAATTGTACCCAATTCGAATGGTGGTTGAATCAAAGTGTAGCTATGGTTTAATTGAACGCGAGTGTTGAAACGAACTTTTTGATTATTGAGTTGAAAAGTGTAGCTATGATGAAATTTGAATCAAAGTGTATCTATGGTTGATCAAAGTGTAGCTATGATGAATTGAATCAGAGTGTATCTATGGTTGAATCAAAGGATCAAAGTGTTAGTTTGGTATTGACGGTTTGTGGTGGTGGGTCAATTGTGTGGTGACCTAAAGAAAGGGGATAATAAGTGGTTTTAATTTAGTTTCGTTTTCTTTATTTAAGAGACTTTGAAATAGTCAACTTTTAAAGTAATGGCGGAGCACCATATTTCACAGGGTACGACAAGACTAAAGACAAAAACAAAGAGTTAGAATTCATGCTTGAATGATTTCTTTATGATAAGAAATATTGTAGCTTGGTTTGAATCATGAATTTATGTGCATGACAAGTTTTATTAGAAGCATGATTTATAGTATGTTGGACATTTCATGTTAAATAGCAACATAAAATTTTATAAGATTTAATGGAATATTAATGACGTTTAATTTGGCCAATAGTTATTATTAAAGGAAGGAAGTTATTTTTAAGTTGGTTAGTTACATAATCAACAAGAAAGGTAGTTGTGAATTTTTATTCACACGATTAAAAGGAGGTACGAGCAATTATTTTATACATGTTGCCACTCACAGTTAATGTGTGGTCAAGGGAGGAAGTAAATATTTAGCCACTCTCCCAGTTAATGTGTGTGGTAAATGAAAGTTCAGTTTAATTAAAGGACACAAATGAGATTAATTTTGAATTTATATGGCTTGCTTGATGTGTGTTGCATGTAAGTCATAAACATGTTTTAAACCGGATAATCACGTAAAATGTAAGGATTTGCATCAAAAATCTTTGAATAAATACCTCGAGTATGAACAATGGGGGGGAGTTGTATGGAACAGTGATCTATGGACTTTCAATTGGAGTACAAGACGTTGTACTCTTTTATATCTATAATGCGCCGGAATTCGCCACTTTATGTGACATCGTAATACCTTGTTGGAGTTGCTCCCAAGTTGGTGCCCATTAGGCCGATTTTTAAGAAAAGGAAACCGTTTCGATGCAAAATCCACAAGTTTAAATATTAGTATTAATTTGTTGAGTCTATGCACAGGTGAAAGGTTGTCAAGGTTAAAATGTGTGGTATGTTTTATTTTATGTTGGTCTGTTACATAGTCTTTAGTAGTTATGTACTGCTGCTGACTTTTGTTTTGTGTGCATGGCTTTGTCTTCAACTTGACCCTACAATGACCATTGTGGTGAGTAGTTGTCTAGTATAAGAAAAGCTACAGGTATAAGTGGGCATATGTCATTTCATGATGGGATGTGGATGAGAGAGCGCTTCGGCACGGCCCGACATTTGTCCCACCTATAGTCCAATGCATAGGCATACGGATCCCCAGGGGGAGCTGCTGTCAAGCAGCACCCTCCCCCTATAGTAGGCAGTTTAAGAAAAAGATAGTGCTGCAGATAAGCGTACTTTTAGGGCGGCAAGTGCTATACTTCCCCAAATGGACTCAAACTTGACATGGGGGCTGCCTACTATGTTAGAAGAGTGTGGAAGGCTCTAGAACCTCGTTGAAAGGTCTAGAGTTGAACGGGACGTTCCGGAAGGTCTTCCGGAATGAATATGGACCAAGTTGCTAGGATATTTTGATGGAGTGGCTCTAGAATGTTCTAGCATGGTCTAGTGTTGTCATGGGGTTTTAGAGGGGGTGTCTTAGAGTTCTCTAGGTGTGTGTGGAGTGTTCTAGGAAGGATTGTTCCTAGAATACTATGCTGGTTCTAGTACATATTACAATGATGTACCTAGGAAGTGTGTTGTATGTACTAATTGGTTGTATCTCTGAAGAGTCTGGGGAGTTGAATCTAGATCCCTCTATTTGAGGGAGGTTAGGAGTTATTTCTAGATTAGTTGATGTTGTAGGATGGATGCCTATAAATAGGCACCTTGAGGCCATTTGTACAGAACAACTTGGAGAGCACAATATTTCACCTTTGGAAAGTGTCAGCATTTATTAGAGAGCATAATAGAATTCAATTCCCTCTACAATTGATGTTTTATAGAGTGACTTCATCAACAACCATCTTCCACATAACTTAGAGAGGTTGAGTGTGGGGGGATAACTGGGCACAAGGGGTGTGCTAATTGGGGCTGAGTGCTAGGGTAAACGGGATCTGTCCAAAGCACTAAACATATTCGTCCAGGACGAATACTTGGGAGCTCTACACAAGGGAGTGTTCTTGCTAAGTGAGGATAATCAAGCTCAAGCAGTGAGCTACGCGGGGCACTAGGAGCGTGTCAAGGGGAAGCCTCTTACTTGTTCAACAAAGGACTGTTGAGCACAGTGGCGCCGGCACAGGGTGGTTTTGACTAGCTTTGCGGGAGTCAAAGAGTCAGCAATGACAAATACTCAACTTATAAAGAGTTTATTGCAATTACGAGAGCTCTTGATCAGTGGAGTCATTATTAAGACCTCTTCACTTCATTCTAATTTGAGCGTGATGATGAATCAGTGAAGCATGTCAATGGCCAGATATAAGTTGAATCCTAGACATGTCAAGTGGGTAGATTTCCTACATCTTTTCACTTTTTAACAAAGTACAAAGAAGGCAAGTCTATGTGTTGCAGATGGCACTTCACGAAGGTATGCTCTATTAGTGTGTTGAATTGCAAGCTACTTGGTTTAGATATGATCAAAACATACTATGAGCATGATGACAAATTCCGGTCCTATATTGCAACAAATAGCAGGGTGTTATGGGCTCTATGTGATTGCATGTGATGGGTTGTTATTTAAAGGTAATCAATGTGTGTGCCTAGGTTTTTTATTAGAAAATTATTGTCAGAGAGAGAAGTGCAGGTGGAGGGTGTTAGCAGGGCATTTAGCATTACTAACTCTAAACATGTTACAAGAACACTTTTATTGGCCTAAGATGATTGTTGTGTAGCTATCATATCTCAATGTGCAATTGTCAATTGTAAAAAGCTTCTTTTACATCGGTCATAGCACACCAGTGGGTGCTTCCGCGAAGGTTCTTGGGAAGATGTCTCCAAGGATTTTATGTGGGATAGCCTAGAACTTGAAGAAGCAAGGGATTCTATCATGGTGTGTGGTAGATTTTCGAAGATGGCTCACTTTTACACCTTGCCATTAAAACAGAGAGACTGATGCTATGAATGTAGCAGACCTTTATTTCAGAGACATTATGAAGCTTCATGGAATTCCGAAAACTATTGTAAGAGATTTCCAAATAAACGCAAGAAAGATAAGCTTATGCCTAGGTGTTGAAATCCATTCAAGGTGTTGAAAAAGATTGTGTGACAATGCTTATCAGCTTGAATTGCTAGGTGAATATGGAGTCCATGCTACAATTAACATTGGTGATTTGACTCCTTATGATTCTGATGATCAAATTCGAGGTTTGAGGACAAATTCTCCTGAGGATGATCCAAATATGATCACAACTGAAGGTTTGATTGAAGCTGCTAACAAGGGTGCAACCATGGGGTATTGATTGCTTATGGAGATTCAAGTCTAATGGGTGCATCCAGGTGGTGGGGTTGCGTGTGCATGGTCACACAACCTAGGTGTGGCGCGCAAATCAAGGCAAGGAGTTTGACAAAAGGGAATATAAGTTGGTGTTTGCCTCTATGAGTTTTTATCCCATTCACTGATAGGGTTTTTTCTCATTTAGCATTGAGTTTTTTATTTCTTAAAGGGTCTTAATCTTCATTTACAGCCTTATACACTGGAAAATGAATTCTTGAAGATTTCTTGATTAAAACAATTGAATCTTTGAAAGGTTTCTTGAAGATTTGAAGAAAATTGCGCAAAATTGCACAAAAATTGGATCTTCACTGGTGGCGAAAATTGGACGATCTTTATGGATTTGGGTAGATTATTATTTTTGTGGTAAATCTGGTGTAATTTGTTGATTATCTTGATTAGCAGGTATTAGAAAGTTTGTGAGTTAGGATATCTTTTTTGTTTAGATATAGTTTTTTAGAGTGTTGTTAGCAAGATGAGAATGACATGCAGTGATGATGTGGCATCTATTTGTGAGTCATTGTTGAGTCATCTTAGGGGACGATTTTCTTAGTATTATGCGGTGTGGTTCTTTGCTTATTTTGTTAGGATTTTGTTGTTGATTATAACTATAAATAATTCAACATTAGTTTGTAAAAATTCAGATTTTGATTAATAAAATAAAGTTTGTTTTGTTTACTTAGTAGAAAACAAAAAATACCGACCAAAATTGAAGTTGGTGGATTTTTCTTTAGACTCTTGTGAGATTAGTAAGTGGCTTTGAGGGTGCCTTGAGCTTTGATCAAAGACTAATAATCACCTAAATTTGTGAGTTTTGGTTTGGCTTCTTGCCTTTAAAGACTTGTTAACATTTAGTCTTCAATCCTTGTGAGTTTTAGATCATGATGAAAATTCACATCTCAACTTTGGTGCTCTCGTTGAGAGGGAGTTAAATGATCAATACTCAAGCAAAATTGCTTGTATTGGTTCAGACATGTGAGATGGAGACATGAAGGAGAAAGGGGTCGTTGCGTTGAGGAAGGAGTGGGATATGGAGGTCTCAAACGAGGTAGGGGGGAGACGCGAAAATGACTTGGTGGGAAGGGCTAGAAAGGAACATGAAGATTGAAAATGAGGGTTCACTGATCGCAAGGAATGGAGGAGAGAAATTTTATGTCAAGGACACATGGAATGATTATTTTTTTAGGTTTCATGCAGCGACCCCAATTTTGGGGATTAAGGCTCTCATGATTGATTGGTTTTTCCGTGTATGGTTTTAATGAGGCATTGTTTCTGTAATGGACATACAAGGGGTAGTGTTATGGAAATAATAATTGTGGATGTCCATTACCCTTCATATTACTTGAGGACTCTCTGTAGACCCTTACACTCTTCATGTATTAGACTTTTACTTTGGGACTTTTCAATCGCCTACTATTTGTGTATAATAGGTACCTTCTTCTTCAATGAAATATATATGGAGAAATATTTGTCTTTATCTCATATTCTACACCATCTTCGCGTAGATTCTCTCTATTATATATAACATCCCTCGAAATTGAAGTAAGTAATTGGCTTTTTATTCACCAAAGAATGGCAATATGCTTAAAATGGAAACTCATCCATACAACCAAGTAATAGACTAGCTCATGAGAATGAGATTACCAAGTAATGGCTAGTTTCGCTTGAAAATGTTTACACTATACCAAACTAAGACGCGTAAAAACTACATTGTAAAAATGACAAGATATTTGTTCCATCAAATTGGTCGTTGGGGGGAACATTGAGGTATTATAAATTTGAGCCTTTAGGTTTCAACAAAAACAACCCATCAAATAAAAAAATTTAGTAAAATAAAAAGTTGCACAGAACAAAAATTACAAGCAGGATGCAGATATAATTACATAGCTTCATGTCTATTGACTGCTATATAACAGCGCAACTCACCTGAGCATTTTTTAGCTTTTGCCTTTGCAACTCATCACAGGCTCCCAATTCTGTCATTTAGCCAAGTAACATTAGACATCATAGTAGCAATAGACCTTAGGAACTCACGGTTAGAAGTGTTCGCAACTAAAATATGTTAAACTGCAACATGATACTTATGTTGCAATTGCATAACCTGAGCCAAAGTTCAACTCCCTTGTAGAGGTACTGGGGATTGTCTATAATTTCAACCAAACACCAAGTTCCTCTTTTAGTTCCAGCAATGGCTATATTAGTGTAAATAAGACACTTCAGTTGCAATGCTAGACAAGCACACCAAACACTCCCCTTAGGTGCCCATATTGCATACTCTAATTTGGTTAAAACAACTTTTTAAAACCACTTTGCCACAAGAACTTCCTCAAGAGACATACATTTGTACGGACTTATTTTTTGGCAACCATATGCAAATTTCACACCAAACAAACACTAACCCTATACGCTTTTACCTCACACTTCATTTCCACGTCAAGTACCCATGTAGACGCGTATACCTTTAACTTGGTATGACACTCGGACATGTTCAATTTGATAAAAGTATGCAAATTTGTAAAAACATGGATGTGTCTGACTTAGTTTTAAAAGACCGAACACCCGCACAGGCGCACAAGGTCCAGATTTGCGGGGGCGGCTTCAGAACCACTAGGCACACAGGCACCAGCTGAGACGCAACTGTGACGGGCACCTCTATGGTTATTCGTGGGTTTTTTTATTCATTTTTTATCTTTTCCAAGCTGCACATCGTCTCGCCTGTCTAAAACTAAGGTGTCCGCCCCTTCGGACATGTCACCCATGTCCGAACGCATATAACTTTGCACAACATGACCTGCCTCACTGTACAGTTTAGGGGTTCAATGAGGTCAACTAATGGCTCTGTTTCAGTATGTAGTATTTTCCTCCAGATTAAAGTAGTTGCAACCAACCAGATTTTTTTAAACTCATAATAAATGAATAATACCCCTTTGTGACACAAACTATTGCGATAGTAAGAGGTAGTAGTTTAAGTTATAGATCAGAGTCATTATCTTAATAATCAGCACAACATACTAAGCAAGGGGAAAAAAATGATACACAAATAAAAAATTACGTTTGCATCTAATTTCCAATTTTTCATCTAAATACGAAAGGAATTATTGCAAGCAAAGCATTTATTGATATTGACTATCAAAGCTGTGTTCAATTTATATAGAATCAGGATTCCATTAACACAAACTAGTTGGACTAAAGGAATTTCCTACCCATAGATGATACGCTTAGTCCCTCATTAAATTGCTATAAGCACCAACTACTTTCTAAATGTATTTACATTTGATTTTTACAAACTTCCACAACACACTTCTTTAAACTCAATAATCTATCATCAAACTGTATAAAGAGAATTTAATAATGCTAGTTGTAAAAGAGTAGGGACATTTTTCCCACATTCTAACATCTCATGAATATATTTTTCTTACATATCATAGCGATATTTCAAGATTAAAGTTTTCCTCTCTCTGTACTCCCCCTCGGATTCAAAATTTAAAAGAACATGTAGGAAGGACGCGGCAGTATTAGATTAACTGTTTGTTTAGATTAAGGAAATGAGGGAGACAGGGAGGGAAGGAAAAAGAAAGGAGAAAACTCCCTTTTTGGATAATAGTGGGGGGAGGAGGGAGAGGGAGAGGGTAGATCCATTTTCCCTCCTCCTTAATAAACAATATCCCTCTAAAAGAAAAAAATCGGAGAGATTTGGAAAGGAAAATGGGAGCTCCCGTTCTCCAGCCCTTTCTTTCCCCTCCCCTTCCTTCTATGTCCCATCCTTTTCTCTTCAAAATAGTTTACCCAAACATAGTGTTAAATAATCCGTCCCTCTATAGCTTTCCAACTCCTCCCTAATCTTGTCATTCGAGTGTCATTCATATATTCCTCTTTACTCCCTCTCTTCCTTCTCCCACATTCTCCATCAATCTAAGTGAAATATTTTAAAATTTATTTTGCTCATTCAAGCACTTAAATAGGAATTTCAACAAAAAAAAATTTTAACTCATTGTTGTGTTCCCAAATTCCAATTTTCATTTTTTATTGGTAAGCCTTCGTTTAACGCTTTCAATTTCGTGTGCAAATCATAGATTTTCATATGCTATATTTTGTGTCAAATATTATTGAAATTTTAGGTGTTGCTATAATTACTCTGAAATTAAATTAGTGAATATGAATTTTTTAAAATCGTTTGAAAGTTCCATTCTTTAAGGCTTGGCAGAGTAAGTCTTTTTCATTTACGATTTGTTAATTTGTACTATTTTGGCGGAAATTGGAAAACATGTTGCCCGCCATAAACAATGGCAGTGTTTGATATCGTTTGTTTTTCATAATGTGTATTCTTATGCTATGTGCCAGCTTTCCTTTTGGTTTTAGGTTGGGCATTAGTGGTTGTATTCTATACTTTTTCGTAAGCATATATAAGATGGTACCCCAATTTTCACAATTACCAATTCTATGGTAAACTGTACCGCTAGTAATTTGTTTACATATGCATACAAGTTTGTGCTCTCCTTTTTCTCATAGTATCCCCATGATTGGATCTGGCATTATTTAGTTTTTATTTAGTGAAATCTTATTGTATTTTTTTAGTTATGAGATAATGCAGCTCATAATTAAAATCATGGTGAACATATGAAGGAAAAAGAAAGTATAACAAAAAATTGTACTTGTAATGGGAATAAATAATAACATATGGTTAGCTCAACACCTAAATTGTATTACGAGAGTCCAAAGTAGTAATAAATGACCAAGTTTTGAATATCTCCCTTGCATCAGTCGTAGAATTGTAAGTATGGCCGCATCTCGTTCCGAACTAATGGCTTTCAAATCGAAGCTAACTTTTGAACACTCAAACGTTATAATGAAGAGACATTTCTAACCAAATTGCCCTTTTCACCCTTTTTTATTTCCTCTGTTCGTCAAAACGTATCGTCTTCTTTCTCAAATAGACCTCATATATACAGTCCTTAGTGTTTTTTAAGTTTTTGTTTGTCACCATGTGTTCAAGATATATCTAACGCGTGATTAAATGTTCAAATTTTCTTTCTTTTCTCTTTCGTTCAAGATACAAGGTTGAATGCCAAATTGACTATTTTTGTGGTACATTTAACAAAAACTGTATTAATGCACTAACAAAATGTTTGGTACATTTGTTTGAAACATGATGATCTACTGGTTTTTGAAACAGAATGACTGGGTAGGTAGTTTATTGAAAAATGTTAAAGCAAGTAGGGAACAATGGATAAAAAGGGAAATGTCTAGATAATGAAGTGAACAACTCCTGGAAAATGCATGGAACTTCATGGTGCTCAAGGAAGTATATGGTTTTGTAACTCAAGATGCCAATTCCAACATGGATAAGGTCAAGTTTATGTAATGAATCACAGCACAAACCACCTATGTTCCGTACATATCACAGGTAAGGGAGGCAAAAGCTGCAGCTGCAGAGGGGTCTACATGCATAGGAGACGAAGAAACACCAAACACTCCTAAAGCAACTAGCTGCTATTTTGGCTCATAATAACTTTTTTTTGAACTCTAGGCAGATGAAAAGTTGTTAGGTGCAGTAATGAAGCTTGTAGCCAATCATCCTTGTAGTATGAAGTAGTAAAGTAGTGGAATCAGCAGAGAGAGAGTATACCGAGCGAAATAGAGCGTGGATATTTTGGAGAATTATTGCTCACTAATTTTAACACAAACGTCATTACCTTCTGTTAATCACTTCATCATCATCTTAAAGACACGTGTCTGCTTGCACTTTACCCTTGTTGACCTACGCCTATATGTCATTGTCATCTTTTCACTATTTTTTACTTATATTTGAAACTTTTAAGGAATGACAAAATTCAGCTGTTTCGCCTCAAATTCAGTTAAGATGTCAGAAAAATTGTACCCTTATAAAACTTTAAACACTTACAAAAAAAAAGGTTACTGTCAACCAAAATGGGTAGGCAACCATCAAAGTTTAAGTCGAGTCTCAAATTATGATGATGGTACCCAGTGTCAGACTTACAGCTAAACAGACCCCAAGGTAGATAACAAAGGCACATACATATAAATCCTCTGTAGTGATATCTTTTTGTAGCTCATACTTCTCACGAACACTTGAAACTGAATCCACCGTGATTTCACCACCAAAATTTTATAAGCCCGTTCAAAATGATACCCATTTACTGCAGTTGATAACGAAGTGTGGGGAATCCTCTATGGTTTCAAATAACTCTACAAGGTAGAGTTTGTAAATATTTCAAAATCGATGGCTGCCATATATCCTCCCAAAAATAAACTCTTATGACCCCTTGAAAGTCCCTCCCTGTATTCCTCCTCCCTACTAATTGTGAACCTTTGACTTTAAAATGAATGGCTAAGATTGTAACTCTATCTTGTAGAGTTTTTGCACAAACTCTAGAGTAATGTAGGCTAATAATTTAAGGAATATACTAATTTAATTAAGGTCAAAAAGGTTATTTCCCCCCATAGCATCCCTAGAAAAACCAAATCAATTTACTATCAGTTTGTTCTGTTTATTGGGTAAGAAGTGCCTGGCATTGTCAGTCTACATTCAAAGTGGTCTCATACCTGTGTGAAATACCATTTATTAGTTATCCCTGACTTCACAAAGATGCCTGTCTGCAGCACAGCAGGAAGTAAATTCTTAAAAAACCACAGTGCAAATGAAATTTTATATTAGTAAACAGTGAAATTAGAAGAAAAATTAGGGATTATACCTCCCACAAGACTTCAATTAAATTGTTTTTATCACTTATCCTGCAAAACATTAAAGAGTATTTTGAAGCCATGATAAAATGCAAATACAAGACACAAAAATTCAAAATCAAAATAAGCATAGACCTCTTTGCCAAATTATCTGGGCAAAATGCACTGTAAGCTGGCAAGGAGTGCACTACTAGAAAGGCTCGAGAAGGCATGAGGAAAACTGGTGCTCCAGAGGAACAGAATCAGGGAAGTTGAACCCTAAAGAAGGTAAAAGGCTAGGTTATCATCCCATTTGCCATCAATATAACAGAATTAAGTTCAATCCTTAAGGATCTGAGGAGACATACAGATGAAAAACGTGGATGGTAATTGTATTCGCCTAGAGTAAAACCATGTGATGGCAAATGCTGATTTAAAATTGTTTTAGAAGAAAAAAAAAAACAATTGGTATTTTTAAATGATTTTTCTTGTCAACTGATTTAGATAAGTTTCCTAGCTTGTTTATGACTTTTACTTAATTATCACTTGCAAATAATTAGGAAAACGACATGACTTTGACAACCAAAGACTTGCTGCATTTTATTTTCTGAGAAGCTGTCAGTACAGAATGTTTGACAGTATTATATTAGTATATTTTTTTTTGATTCTTCTTTTCCCTCTTATTTCATCTGTTATGCTATTTTTGTGATTCCTTTTTTCACCTTTGAGCCAAGATTTCGAACCACTAATTTCGACCATCAAATTCTCTTTTATAAACAAATTCAAAATCCCCTTTCCCATCCCACATGTCCTCTATCCCCTGACACCATGTTCGAGTCCATTTCAAATAATGATGAGCCCCCAAATTCTTGCTGTAAATATATATATAAGCTTGCAGTCTGAGACAAAAGAAATTCTTTTGATGTCTTGCCATACAGTGTGCAGTTCAGTCCAAACGCTAGTGGGAATGGAAAAACAAAACAACTCAAATAATATTACAAAGCCATGAGATTGGTTTGAGGAGAAATATTTTCATGCAGATTCAAATTTTTATTTGCAATTGATTCTTAAAAGTTCTAGATTTGATCTGACAGATTAATGTAGTTGCAGGGTTAATTATTTTTTAATAAATCAGGTTGCCTTGAACACTTCTAGATTGTGTTTTTTATGGGCGTAGGTAATATATGATGATTGAAGCATATTATTAAGACCTGTGAGGCGCGATAACTCTATCATTATACTTGCAGAGGTGGTAGCGGTAGCAGCACCGCAACATGATCAATGGAACGAGAGTGAGGCTTACCATAGTGCTGCAGTGGCACACAGGCACAAGATGCTGATACGAGTTTAGCTAGTAGCAGGTGTGTCCACACATGGTTAGATTACATGGATATTTGACTAGGCTGTTATTTTTGTGCAAGATCAATCATTAATTTCCTAATATAATTAACAACAGTAGGATTGTTCGTGCGAAAGAGGGGATAGAGTAGGGACCTAACAAACATCCAATGTTCGTGGCACCCATGTGACCCTACAATTTGGAAAAAAAAAAAGTTTGGCACTTTGACGCACTTGCTCTCGCTCATACATGTTTATATATGAACGGTTATGCTTATACTATAAAGGGAACTATCTTTTTTTTTCCAGTAGCGTTCGTTCACCAGACTGTATTATGGAATCTGGGTACCAAATGAAACTTGCATTTGATGTTAACTAATATAAATAGGTAATGACCCGATCTATGCTCGAATTATCAACATATAACCTATACCAAAAAACAGCGTTAATTCATAATGTAATTAATCAACAAATAATAAAATTAAATTTAAATGTTAATCGATTGTCTTACAGCTAAGAGGTCTAAATTGAAGTTTCTAAATTGATGGAAAGTTAGGCGGTTACGGAGGGGACGGAAACTTCGAGAGGAAAGTTGTAATAGGGGCTTCCAGCTGTTAGTTAGTGTTAGATAGATGGATTGTTTTCAAATCCAAACCAAGATTAGCACTTCTCTGCTGTACTCATTTCAATTTAAACTGAACTACCACTTTTTTTAATTTGGGGGATTTACTGGATTTATTAACAGTCAACTAGAACGACAGTTGCACATGTTATTGCTTGATTGAAATTGTGTTCTTCTAACGGAAACCAGTTTTAACCGAGTATTTTGGGGATTGTCAAAAATCTATTGACTTGAACTAGTACAGAATATTAGTGTTGGTTTTTCTAAATCTGTTTGGGGAGAGAAAAAAAAAGGACTAAGCTTTGTTAACTGACCAACACTGACTAGATGATCCTTACTTTTGGTTTTGTGGAACACCTTTAAAAAAACAAGGTCAGCTAGATTTATGCACTAAGTCACATACGCTAAATTAAACGTACCAACACCTCTACTAGGTTTGAGGGTAAGTGCGTGATGGAGTAGGTAAGTGAAGATTGATCTGCATGCAAAGTGTTGGGTTCAAAAACAACTGGTAGGAAATAACACAGTGCTTCGAAAAAAAAACAGTGTCTAATAATCTACATAGGAAAATTCGAGTAACACATGGAACAAAAAAAATGGATTTACTTTCAATTCTATTTTTTTCTAAAAACCATTGTCGCATTCCCAGTTAAGGCCAAAATCTGCAGTTGTACCAGCAGTATATGGATACTCATGCCAAAAAAACCGATCTAATTATTTCTGTTTAGATACAAGACCTGCCGACCAAACATCAGCTGAAGTGCTTGAAAACGACCTGTACGCTGAACAACAGCCCCTCTTCGGAAGAATCTCAACCTGCATTCACAGAACGTGAAATAAGTGACGTGCCTTCACACAAAAGAAAAGTATCACATTCCGAGAGACAGCAAATTTTTTGGAACTGATCATTCCCTCAAAAAAAAAAAAATAAATAAATAAATAAATAAAATAAATAAATAAAAAAAAAAATGAAAGAAAAGACTGACAAACAGAAGGGTGGCTGGTCTTGTTATTTGTATCTCTCGTGGACGATATGAGATTGGACCACTGTAATTTCGTCAGAGTGCAGGATGCCTTGGCTGCATGTTGTCCCTGTAATCAGAAAATTGTTCTTTGAATGTATCATGAATTGAATTCGGACACTGCCACACATAACCTTGCAGTAGAAAAAGATTAAAATGTGAACGGAGCTTTAATGGTGTCAAAAAAATGTCAAAAACATAGGCACTTGTTATAATGGAGAGAAGCATTAGAAGTATTACTGGTTTGTAGATGAAGCAGTCAAGCCATAACATAGCAGACAACATTTCATTGGCCATGAGTGGGAGAAAACCAGAGACATCACTTCACACACTCAGAAATTTCATCGTTTCTTTGTGATATGCCCTAGGTTGATGAAAAGCTCAGCTAAATCTTTTGTTTTCATTCACAAAGTTCGTATTGTTTGTAAAAGCTAGAGTAGTTGGGCTTTGGCCGAGAGGAAAAGAAGAAAAGAAGAAAAGTTAAAAACAATAATAGCTAGGAATCACAAATAAGAAAGTGTGACACTAATAACCCCTACAAACTTGAAAACAATAGTCCCCAAACCTTACATTATCTTGGAACGATCCCCAATCTTATGCCTTAAGTACACCGGTATTTTGTAAATGGTAGGTGACTTACAATTCAAAACAAGCATAACCCAAAAATTGGCGGTGGTTGGTACATGAGCAAGAAAATCATTCCCATGTAGGTCTCATTCCATCATACAAATTTTTCCTACTCCATACCTCTTGAGATCAAGGAACTCCCCATTCTCTTTACCATTCCAAAAGAACCGCCCCATTGAAATCATCATTTTGGGTTAATTGTCCATAAGCATTCGATACAGTTTACGTGTGACGTCACTGACTATCGCAGAACCCTCCCCCGGTTATCCCAGGCTTGCGGACCTTTCCTGGCAGTGGAACAAAAAAACCCACTTTGGATGGTGAAGGTGACTTATCCAAAGATCCATAAATTACATGTCCTACCTGTGGCTTTATGTGACTGGTGGATTATTTAACATTAATTTTAGTAGTAATTGCCATTCCCTTTTCCCTCTTGCACTCACCCACCCCCACCACGGCACCACCCAAATAAAAACCCAAACCAGCACCAACATCACCATCACCCCCCAACTCCTAATCAACACCATCACCGACCAATGGGAAAACAGGAAGATAAAAAAAACAGCACCAAGACCAACACAACCACCAAATTTTCATTCCCTTAGCAGAAACCACCCTCATCTACACCGACCCATCCCTCTCTTCTAAAATTCCAACCCGACATCCAAAACGCTACAAAAATATCGTTATGTTTCAAGTTTATACCGCCTTTTTTAAATATAATACAATCATGGACCCGCCCTATGGGTCCGGACAGATGGTAAGGAACCCCTCCTGTCCACCCCCCCGGTGGTACTATTTTGTTATCTTTTGCCATCTGCGGCCTTTTATTGTTTTCTTTCGGATCATGAATTTCTCGCTTGTCCCCCCTAAATGACTGTATCTGGTGTCCTCTTCTTCTTTTATTAAATTGCTTCTATATACTAATATTTTTTTTTCTAAAAATAAAAAATAAACTAAAAAAGATCATTGAATGGGGGCGGACTTCAAAGTTTGAGTGTCCCAATTTACAATTCCATCATGGAGTGTACACTGGCTAGAACTGCATATATTATATGTGATATACATAAGATACTATATGCCTATAGAAAGTAGGATCAACAACTTTTCACATAAAATTCATGGGAATTTTATTTACTTTGTTTTGTTAATTTGAGGGTTTTTAATTCATGAGAAATATAAGTTACCCATGTGGGACTCTTGGTAATTTAATTTTCATGTTCTGTACGGTATTTAAATTCTCATGAATTTCCAATTCCACTATTCAAGTTCTAGCCTTAGTTGTCAATCACACAATAGGTTTTTATACAAATTCATGGGATTTTTCAATTCCGCCCCAAATTTTAAGTGCAAGTATTTAATAGTAGAGTTAGTACTCAGATTTGTACGCCCACCAATTTGGCACCTTATTTGGGCGTAGACTAGTTGAAAAAAAGATGATGATGATGATGACAATAATGATAATAATTAATAGGAGGTGAGTATGTTGCCTTGTTTAATAACCATTCAATGTTAATACATGTCATAATATGAAAATTTTTTACTAGTCACACTAATTTATTGCTAGCTAAAAGTAAACTACCTAACATTAAACGTTCAATAAATTAATTAGTCCATTATTTTTTCCTAACTTTTATTATAACCATATTCTTTCCTTTTTATTATTTAATTATCTTTCATCTTTATATTTATATTACGCTATTTGTTTTGTAAAAAGTCGTGATGACTTATGATATTATTATTTTGTGTAGTGTAATATGTCTAATCTTGCAAAATTTGAAGTTGTGGCTCTTGATATCACCAGAAAAAATTATTTATCTTGGGTACTAGATGCTTACTGAAATGCATTTAGCTGCAAAAGGGTCTTCGTAATACTATCAATGGTGAAAATAAAGAATCTAATCAAGATAAGGCTAAAGCCATCACCTTCACAAGTCTCTAAAACTGAATATTTAATTGTAAAAGATCCAATGGTGCTTTGGAATAATTTGAAAGAAAGATATGACCACCAGAAAACTGTGATACTTCCCTCAGCTTGTTATGAATGGCTGAATTTAAGACTTCAAGATTATAAATCTGTAAATGATTATAACTCGGCCATGTTTAGAATAACCTCTAAACTGCAATTGTGTGGAGAAAAGATTACAGATGAAGAGATGCTGGAAAAGACTTACTCAACTTTCCATAAAGATAATCTTCTCTTAAGTAAGCAATATCGTGAGAAAGGTTTCAATAAATATTCTGAACTAATTTCTTGCCTGCTTGTGGCGGAGCAAAATGATGAGCTATTGCTGAAAAACCACGAGTCACAACCTACTGGTTCCATTCCTTGAAGCGAATGTTGCAACCTATAGAGGGAAAACAATAACTATTAAGGAGGCCATGGTAGGAGTCGTGGTCGTGGCCATGGAAGAGGATATAAACCCCCTAGAGGTTGAGGTGGCTATGGATCCTCCAGAGGACGAGGTGGTTATGGAGGTCGAGGTGGTCACTATAAGAATTCTTACACCCACCACAAGTGGGAAGGCCAAAATGTGAAGAATAATGAAAATGTGACCGATGTTTGGTATAGTTTTGGAAGAAGTGGTCATTGGTCTCGTGTTTGTCGTACTCTAAAGCATCTCATTGATCTCTACCAACAATCATTGAAGCAAAAAGGGGAAAAGGTAGAGACAATTCTTGTGTATGAAGATTGCGAAGGAGACTTTGATCACGATGATACCATGACGCATGACGCATTTGGAAGCTGCTGATTTAAACTCCCCTGAATGGAATAATTGAGACATATGTTTTGTTTAAGAACAACAAACCTCTTAGTTTTTTATTTCAAGATAAAACATGTAGTAGTTTACCCTGATTATCTCATTTGCATTGTGGACTCTACTATGTTATGCCTCTTTTGTTAAACTTATGATGTTTCTTTTTCTTTTTTTTTTTCTTATCATGCTATTATAAACTTTTATGCATTCCTTTGCTGTTTCAGCTATTTACTATGCATTGTATTTGAAGTATTGTCTTTGTGACCCTTGTTTTATTTATTTACTTCTTTGAAAATCATGAGTACCCAGGCCAATTAGCAGTATATGGAGATGTGTATTTAGTAGACAATGCAACTACTCATACAATACTTGAAAGTAAGAGATATTTCTATCAACTGAAAATGAAAAGCATAAGTGTGAGTACTATATCTGATAGTACAAAATTATCGAAGGCTCCGGAAGA
This sequence comes from Suaeda aralocaspica, assembly GCA_016808085.1. Taxonomy (NCBI): domain Eukaryota; kingdom Viridiplantae; phylum Streptophyta; class Magnoliopsida; order Caryophyllales; family Amaranthaceae; genus Suaeda; species Suaeda aralocaspica. The sequence goes on along the minus strand of PYUH01000410.1, from coordinate 929,948 downwards.
GTAAATATGTTGATGCCTATGGGAACAAAATTTGAAATTGTTGATGCATTGTACTCCCCCTAATGTCAAAGGAATTTATTGAGTTTTAAAGATATTCGTCATAATGGGTATCATATTGAAACAATAAACGAAGGATATGATGAATATCTTTAAATAACAGTTATGGCCAAGGCACAAAAAAAGTTTTAGAAAAGTTGTCTGCATTTTCTTATGGTTTGTACTACACAAAAATAAGTGCAATTGAAGCACATGTTATAGTAAACCAGAAGTTCACTAATGACTTTGTAATTTGGCATGACTGGCTAGGCCATCCTGGTTCTGTGATGATGCGAAAGATTATTGAAAATTCATGTGGACATTCTTTGAGGAGCCAACAAATTCTTCAAAGTCATTCTTGTGTTGCTTGCTCACAATTCACGTTAAATATTTGGCCATCACCAACAAATATAAATTATGAATCCATTGATTTTCTGGAAAGAATACAAGGGGTTCTATGTGGGCCAATACATCCACCATGTGGACGATTAATTTATTTTACGACTATTTCACCATATACCCCTGAACTATTGCAAAATGCATGAAATACCCTTATTGTTTCAAAAATGCACCATATGTTCTTAAACATTTTACGAAATTTACATGATACCCTTTTGTTAGATTTATTTTACTACCTACAAATCAAAAAATTAAATTAAATTGTTTTACCCACAACCACCATACCTTCATCACCACCGTATCTTTCTCTCTGCTCACCAATCTCTTCCACCACCACCCTCCCTCATTAGTCACCACAAACATTTTAAACATCCAAAAATTCAAGCCCACTCCAGACATCTCAAACATCAAGACCATCACTAAGGCAGAGCACCGCCGCATCGGCGACGTTCTTCAACTCTAATGATCGACGCCCACACACATACTCAATCACCCAATTTCACCGCCTTCATTTACCACCCAATAATTTCATTCAAATTCGAGCACCACCCAAATATGTTACCCAAATTCGAATGGTGGTTGAATCAAAGTGTAGCTATGGTTTAATTTGAATCGAAGTGTTGAAACGAACTTTTTGATTATTTGATGAAAGTGTAGCTATGATTGAATTTGAATCAAAGTGTATCTATGGTTGAATCAAAGTGTAGCTATGATTGAATTTGAATCAGAGTGTATCTATGGTTGAATCAAAGTGTTCGTTGGTTTAATTTGACGGTTTTGTGGTGGTGGTTCAATTCGTGTGGTGACCTAAAGAAAGGCGATAATAAGTGGTTTTAATTTAGTTTCGGTTTTCTTTATTTAAGAGACTTTGAAATAGTCAACTTTTAAAAGTAATGGCGGAGCACCATTATTTCACAAGGTACGTAAGTACTAAAGACAAACATAAGAGTTAGAATTCATGCTTGAATGATTTCTTTATGATAAGAAATATTGTTATGCTTGTTTGAATCATGAATTTATGTGCATGACAAGTTTTATTAGAAGCATGATTTTATAGTATGTTGACATTTCATGTTAAATAGCAACATAAATTTTATAAGATTGAATTGGAATATTATGATCGGTTTAATTTGGCCAATAGTTTATTATTAAAGGAAGGAAGTTATTTTTAAGTTGGTTAGTTACATAATCAACAAGAAAGGTAGTTGTGAATTTTTATTCACACGATTAAAAGGAGTTACGAGCAATTATTTTATACATGTTGCCACTCACAGTTTAATGTGTGGTCAAGGAGGAAGTAAATATTTAGCCACTCACAGTTAATGTGTGGTAAATGAAGTTCAGTTTAATTAAAGGACACAAATGAGATTAATTTTGAATTTAATATGGCTTGCTTGATGTGTTGTTGCATGTAAGTCATAACATGTTAAACCGGATAATCACGTAAAATGTAAGAGGATTTGCATCAAAAATCTTTGAACTAATATACCTCGAGTATGAACAATGGGGGGAGTTGTATGGAACAGTGATCTATGACTTTCAATTGGAGTACAAGACGTTGTACTCTTTTATATCTATAATGCGCCGGAATTCCGCCACTTTATGTGACATAGTAATACCTTGTTGGAGTTGCTCCCAAGTTGGTGCCCATTAGGCCGATTTTTAAGAAAAGGAAACTCGTTCGATGCAAAATCCACAAGTTTAAATATAGTAATTAATTTGTTGAGTCTATGCACAGGTGAAAGGTTGTCAAGGTAAAATGTGTGTATGTTTTATTTCATGTTGGTCTGTTACATAGTCTTTAGTAGTTATGTACTCAGCTTTGCTGACTGTTTGTTTTGTGTGCATGGCTTTGTCTTCAACTTGACCCTACAATGACCCACTTGTGGTGAGTAGTTGTCTAGTATAAGAAAAGCTACAGGTATAAGTGGGCATATGTCATTTCATGATGGGATGGAGTGAGAGCGCTTCGTCACGGCCCGACTATTTGTCCCACCTATAGTCCTTATGCATAGGCATACGGATCCCCAGGGGGAGCTGCTGTCAAGCAGCACCCTCCCCCTTATAGTAGGCAGTTTAAGAAAAAGATAGTGCTGCAGATAAGCAGTACTTTTAGGGCGGCAGTGCTATACTTCCCCAAATGGACTCAAACTTGACATGGGGGCTGCCTACTATGTTAGAAGAGTGTGGAAGGCTCTAGAACCTCGTTGAAAGGTCTAGAGTTGAACGGGACGTTCCGGAAGGTCTTCCGGAATAATATGGAGCAAGTTGCTAGGATATTCTTGAGTGAGTGGCTCTAGAATGTTCTAGCATGGTCTAGTGTTGTCATGGGGTTTCTAGAGGGGTGTCTCTAGAGTTCTCTAGGGTGTGTGGAGTGTTCTAGGAAGGATGTTCCTAGAATACTCATGCTGGTTCTAGTACATATTACAATGTACCTAGGAAGTTGTTGTATGTACATAATTGGTTGTATTCTCTAGAAGAGTCTGGGGAGTTAGAATCTAGATCCCTCTATTTGAGGAGGTTAGGAGTATTCTAGATTAGTTGATGTTGTAGGATGGATGCCTATAAATAGGCACCTTGAGGCATTTGTACAGAACAACTTGGAGAGCACAATATTCACCTTTGTAAAGTGTAGCATTTATTAGAGAGCATTAATAGAATTCAATTCCCTCTACCAATTGTGTGTTTCATAGTGTTACTTCAAACAACCATCTTCCACATAACTTAGAGAGGTTGAGTGTGTGGGGATAACTTGGGCACAAGGGGTGTGCTAATTGGGGCTTGAGTGCTAAGGGCTAACGGGATCTGTCCAACGCACTAACATATTCGTCCAGGACGAATACTTGGGAGCTATACACAAGGGATGTGTCTTGCTAAGTGAGATAATCAGCTCAAGCAGTGAGCTACGCGGGCACTAGGAGCGTGTCAAGGGGAAGCCTTACTTGTTCACAAAGGACTGTTGAGCAAGTGGCGCCGCGCACAGGGTTGACTAGCTTTGCGGGAGTCAAAGAGTCAGCACATGACAACTACTCAACTTATGATAAAGAGTTTTATGCAATTACTAGAGCTCTTGATCATTGGAGTCATTATCTAAGACCTCTTCACTTCATTCTACATTCTGATCGTGAATCATTGAAGCATGTCAATGGCCAGCATAAGTTGAATCCTAGACATGTCAAGTGGGTAGATTTCCTACAATCTTTTCACTTTTTAACAAAGTACAAAGAAGGCAAGTCTAATGTTGTTGCAGATGCACTTTCACGAAGGTATGCTCTTATTAGTGTGTTGAATTGCAAGCTACTTGGTTTAGATATGATCAAAACATACTATGAGCATGATGACAAATTTCGGTCCTATATTGCAACAAATGAGCAAGGGTGTTATGGGCTCTTATGTGATGCATGATGGGTTGTTATTTAAAGGTAATCAATTGTGTGTGCCTAAGTGTTTAATTAGAAAATTATTTGTCAGAGAAGTGCATGGTGGAGGGTTAGCAGGGCATTTTAGCATTACTAAACTCTAAACATGTTACAAGAACACTTTTATTGGCCTAAGATGATTGTTGATGTTGAAGCTATCATATCTCAATGTGCAATTTGTCAATTGTCAAAAGCTTCTTTTCATCAAGGTCATAGCACACCATTGCCTGTTCCCGAAGGTTCTTGGGAAGATGTCTCCAAGGATTTTATTGTGGGATAGCCTAGAACTTGAAGAAGCAAGGATTCTATCATGGTTGTGGTAGATTTTCGAAGATGGCTCACTTTACACCTTGCCATAAAACAGATGATGCTATGAATGTTGCAGACCTTTATTTCAGAGACATTATGAAGCTTCATGGAATTCCGAAAACTATTGTAAGAGATTTCCAAATAAACGCAAGAATAAGCTTATGCCTAGGTGTGATAATCCATTCAAGGTGTTGAAAAAGATTGGTGACAATGCTTATCAGCTTGAATTGCTAGGTGAATATGGAGTCCATGCTACATTTAACATTGGTGATTTGACTCCTTATGATTCTGATGATCAACTTCGAGGTTTGAGGACAAATTCTCCTGAGGATGATACAAATATTGATCACAACTTCGAAGGTTTGATTGAAGCTGCTAACAAGGGTGCAACCATGGGGGTATTGATTGCTTATGGAGATTCAAGTCTAATGGGTGCATCCAGGGTTGGGGTTTGCGTGTGCATGGTCACACATACCTAGGTGTGGCGCGCAAATCAAGGCAAGGAGGTTGACAAAGGGAATAAGTTGGTTTTGCCTATGAGTTTTTATCCCATTTCACTTGATAGGGTTTTTCTCATTTTAGGCATTGAGTTTTTTATTTCTTAAAGGGTCTTAATCTTCATTTACAGCCTTATACACATGGAAAATGACTTCTTGAAGATTTCTTGATTAAAAAATTGAATCTTGAAAGGTTTCTTGAAGATTTGAAGAAAATTGCGCAAAATTGCACAAAATTGGATCTTCACTTGTGGCATGAAAATTGGACGATCTTCTATGGATTTGGGTAGATTATATTTTTGTGTAAATCTGGTTGTAATTTGTTGATTATCTTGATTAGCAAGGTATTAGAAAGTTTGTTAGGATATCTTTTTTGTTTAGATATAGTTTTTTAGAGTTTGTTAGCAAGATGAGAATGACATGCAGTGATGATGTGGCATCTTATCTTGTGAGTCATTGTTGAGTCATCTTAGGGGACGATTTTTCTTAGTCTTATGCGTGTGTTTCTTAGCTTATTTTGTTAGGATTTTGTTGTTGATTATAACTATAAATAATCTCAACATTAGTTTGTAAAAATTCAGATTTTGATTAATAAAATAAAGTTTTGTTTTGTTTACTTAGAAAACAAAAATACCGACAAATTGAAGTTGGTGGATTTTTCCTTTAGACTCTTGTGAGATTAGTAAGTGGCTTTGAGGGTGCCTTGAGCTTTGATCAAAGACTAATTAATCAACCTAAATTTGTGAGTTTTGGTGGCTTAGCCTTTAAAGACTTGTAAATTTAGTCTTCAATCCTTGTGAGTTTTAGATTCATATGAAAATTCACATCAACTTTGGTGCTCTCGTTGAGAGGTTAAAATGATCAATACTCAAGCAAAATTGCTTGTATTGGTTCAGACATGTGAGATGGAGACATGAAGGAGCCCTGGTGCGTTGAGTGGAAGGATGGGATCATGGAGGTCTCAAACGAGGTAGGGGGGACCGAAAATGACTTGGTGGGAAGGGGCTAGAAAGGACATGAAGCTTGAAAATGAGGTTCCTGATCGCAAGGAATGGAGGAGAAAATTTTATGTCAATGACCACATGGAATGATTATTTTTTTTAGGTTCATGCAGCCGACCCCAATTTTTGGGATTAAGGCTCTCATTGATTGATTGGTTTTTTCCTTGTATGGTTTTAATGAGGCATTGTTTCATGTAATGGACATACAAGGGGTAGTGTTATGAAATAATAATTGTGGATGTCCATTACCCTTTCATATTACTGAGACTCTCTGTAGCCCCTTACCTCTTCATGTTATTAGACTTTTACTTTGTGACTTTTCAATCGCCTACTATTTGTGTATATATAGGTACCTTCTTTTCAATGAAATATATGGAGAAATATTTGTCTTCTATCTCATATTCTACACAATCTTTCGCTAGATTCTCTCTATTATATAACATTCCCTCGAAATTGAAGTAATTGGTTTTTTATTCAACCAAAGAATGGAATATGCTTAAAATGGAAACTCATTTCCATACAACCAAGTAATAGACTAGCTCCATGAGAATGAGATTACCATTGTAAATGGTTAGTTTTCGCTTGAAAATGTTTTACACTATACCAAACTAAGCCTGCGTAAAAACTACATTGTAAAAATGAAAGATTTATTTGTTCCATCAAATTGGTCGTTGGGGAACATTGAGGTTTATTATAAATTTGAGCCTTTAGGTTTCACAAAAACCACCCCATCAAATAAATTAAAATAAAAAGTTGCAGAACAAAATTACAAGCAGGATGCAGATATAATTACATAGCTTTTCATGTCTATTGACTGCATATATAACAGCGCAACTCACCTGAGCATTTTTTAGCTTTTGCCTTTGCAACTCATCTACCAGGCTCCCAATTCTGTCATTTAGCCAAGTAACATTAGACCATCATAGTAGCAATAGACCTTAGAACTAACAGGTTAGAAGTGTTCGCAACTAAAATATGTTAAACTGCACATCATACCTATGTTGCAATTGCATAACCTGAGCCAAAAGTTCACTCTCCCTTGTAGAGACTGGCGATGTCTGATAATTTAAACACAAACACAATGTTTCCTTTTAGTTCCAGCAATGGCTTAATATTAGTGTAAATAAGAAACTTCAGTTTCATGCTAGAAAGCACACCAAAACTCCCCTTAGGTGCCCCATATTGCATACTCCTAATTTGGTAAAACAACTTTTTAAAAACCACTTTCACAAGAACTTCCTCAAGGAGACATGACATTGTACGGACTTTTTTTTGGCAACATATGCAAATTTCACACCAAACCAACACTAACCCTATACTATTTTACTCGAACACTTCATTTCACGTCAAGTACCCATGTCAGACACGTGATCCTTTAACATTGGTATGACACTCGGACATTTCATTTTGAATCAAAAGTATGCAAATTTTTAAAAAATGATTGTGTCTGCCTTAGTTTTAAAAGCGAGCACCTACGCACAGGGCGCACCAAGGTGCCAGATTTGGGGCGGGGCTTCAGAACACTAGGCACACAAGGCACAGCTGAGACGCAACTGTGAGGCGCACCTCTAGGGTATTCTGGGTTTTTTTTCAATTTTTTTATCTTTTCAAGGCACATCTCTCGCCTTCTAAAACTAAGGTGTCCGCCCCTTCGACATGTACCCATGTCCGACGCATAACTTTGCATAACATGACAGCCTGCCACATGTACAGTTTAGGGGTTCAATGAGGTCAACTATGGCTTGTTTCAGTATGTAGTATCTCCATATTAAAGTAGTTGCAACAAACTAATTTTTTAATACTCATAAATAAATGAAATAATACCCCTTTGTGACAACTATTTCGATAGAGAGGTAGTAGTTAAGTTATAGATTCAGGGCATTATCTTAATAACTCAGCACAATCATACTAAGAAAGGGGAAAAAAATATAAACAAAATAAAAAATTACGTTTTGCATCTAATTCCAATTTTCTCTAAATTACGAAAGGAATTTATTGCAATCAAAGCATTATTGTATATTGGACTATCAAAGCTGTGCATTTATATAGAATCAGGATTCCATTAACACAACTAGTTGAGCTAAAAGGAATTCTAGCCATCGATATCTTAGTCCTTCATCTAAATTGCTATGAAGCACCAACTCCATTCTAAATGTATTTACATTTTGATTTTTACAACTTCCAACACACTTCTTTAAACATCAATATCTATCATCAAACTTTATAAAAGAAATTTAAAATCTAGTTGTAAAAGAAACATTATGTCGAGACGATTCTAACATCTCATAATATATTTTTTCTTACATATCATAGAGATATTTCAAGTTAAAGTTTCTCTCTCCTTGTACCCTCGATTCAAAATGTAAAGAACATGTAGGAACGGAGGCAGTATTAGATTAACTGTTTGTTTAGATATAAGGAAATGGAGAGAAAGGGAGGGAAGGAAAAAGAAAGGAGAAAAGCTCCCTTGTTTGGATAAATAGTTGGGGGGAGGAGGGAGAGGGAGAGGGGTAGATCCATTTTCCCTCCTCCTTTAATAAACAATATCCCTCTAAAATCGGAGAGATTTGGAAGGAAAATGGAGCTCCCTTTCTCCATCCCTTTCTTTCCCCTCCCCTTCCTTCTATTTCCCCTCCCTTCCTTTCTCTTCAAAATAGTTACCCAAACATAGTGTTAATAATCTCTCCTCTCATAGCTTTCCAACTCCTCCCTAACTCCTTGTCATTTCGAGTGCATTCATATATTCCTCTTTCCCTCTCTCTCCACATTCTACTCAATCTAAGTGAATATTTTAAAATTTATTTTGCTCATTCAAGCACTTAAATAAGAATTTCAACAAAAAAAAATTTTAACTCATTGTTGTTTCCCAAATTCCAATTTTCATTTTTATTGGTAAGCCTTCGTTTAAAAGCTTTCAATTTCGATGTGCAAATCATGATATTTTCAATGCCTATAATTTTGTTCAAATATTATTGAAATATTTAAGGTGATTGCTATAATTATCTTGAAATTAAATTAGTGAATTATGAGATTAAATCGTTAGAAAGTTCATATCTTTAAGGCATTGGCAGAGTAATCTTTTTCATTTACAGATTTGTTAATTTGTACTATTTTTGGCGCGAAAATTGAAACATGTTGCCAGCCATAAACTGCAGTTGTTGATATCTTTGTTTTTCATTAATTGTGTATTCTTATGCTATTGCCGCTTCTCTTTGGTTTAGTTGGGCATTCGTGGTTGTATTCTATATTTTTCGTAAGCATATATAAGATGTACCCAATTTTTCACAATTTACCAATTCTACTTAAACTGTACCGCTAGTAATTTGTTTAATGCATCAAGTTTGCTCTCCTTTTCTCATTGTATCATTGATTTGGATCTGCATTTAGTTTCTATGTAGTGAAATCTTCATTGTATGATTATTAGTTATGAGATAATGCATGCTATAATTAAAATCATGGCTGAACATATGAAGGAAAAAAGAAAGTATACAAAAATATTGTAGCTTGTAAATGGGATAAAATAACATATGGTTAGCTCCAACATACCCTAATTGTATTACGAAGAGTCCAAGAGTAGTAATAAATGCCAGTTTAATATCTCCATTGCCATCAGTCGTAGAAATTGTAAGTATGCCCATCTCGTTGCCGACACTATGGCTTTCAATCGAAGCTAACTTGAACATCTCAACTGTTATAATGAAAGACCATTTCTAACCAAATGTATCCCTTTTTTCGTCAAACGTATCGTTTCTTTCGTCAAATCTAGACCTTCTATCATAGCAGTCCTTAGTGTTTTTAGTTTTTGTTTGTTCACCATGTGTTCCAAGATATATCTAGACGTCGTGATATAAATGTTCAAATTTTCTTTCTTTCTTCGTCTAAGATTACAAAGGTTGAATGCCAAATTACTATTTTGTGGTACATTTAACAAAACTGTATTAAATGCACTAACAAAATTGTACATTGTTGAAAAGGATGATCTATGGTTTTTGAAACAGAAGATGAGGTAGTTGTGAAAAATGTAAAAGCAAGTAGGGAACCAATGGATAAAAAGGGAATGTCTAGATAAGGAACGGAACAACTTCATGGAAAATGCATGGAACTTCATGGTGCTCAAGGAGTATATGGTTTGTGTACTCAGATGCCAATTCCAACATGGGATAAGGCAAGTTTATGTAATGAATCAAGCAACAACACCTATGTTCCGTACATATCACAGGAAGGGAGGCAAGAAAGCTGCAGCTGCAGAGGGGTCTACATTGGCAGAGGAGACAGAAACACCAAACACCTAAAGCAACTAGCTGCTATTTTGGCTCATTAACTTTTTTTTGAACTCTAGGAAGATGACAAGTTTGTTAGGTGCAGTAATGAAGGCTTGTAGCCACATCATCCTTGTAGTATGAAGTAGTATAAGTAGTAATCAGCAAGAGAGAGAAGGTATCCCGGAAATAGAGCTTGGTATTTTGGAGAATTATTGCCTCACTAATTATTAAACAAACGTCATTACCTTCTGTTAATCACTTCATTAATCATCTTAAAGACACGTGTTCTGTTGCACTTTAACCTTGTTGACCTAGCCTATATGTCATGTCATCTTTTCACTATTTCTTAATATTTGAAAACTTTTTAAGGAATGACAAAATTCAGCTGTTTCGCCTCAAATTCAGTTAAGATGTCAGAAATTTGTACCTTATAATAAATTTAACACTTACAAAAAAAAGGTTACTGTCAACCAAAATGGGTAGCACCATCATAAGTTTTAAGTCGAGTCGTAAAATTATGATGATGTCACCCAAGTCGTCAGACTTACAGCTAAACAGACCCCAAGGTATGAACAAAGGCACTACATAATAAATCCTCTGTAGTGGATATCTTTTTTAGCTCATATTACTACATTTGAACTGAATCCACAAGCTGATTCACCACCAAAATTTTATAAGCCCTTCAAATATACCCATTATTACGTTGCAGTTGAATAACGAAGTGTTGGGATCCTCTATGGTTTCAAAATAACTCTACAAGGTAGAGTTTGTAAAATATTCAAAATCGATGGCTCATATATATCCTCCCAAAAATAAACTCTTATGACCCCCTTGAAAATCCCTCCCTTATTCCATCCTCCCTACTAATTGTGAACCTTTGACTTTAAAATGAATGGCTAAGATTTAACTCTATCTTGTAGAGTTTTGCACAAACTCTAGAGAATGTAGGCTAAATAATTTAAGGAAGATACGTAATTAATTAAGGTCAAAAAGGTTATTTCCCCCCATCCCTAGAAAAACAAATTAAATTACTATCAGTTTGTTCTGTTTAGTGGTAAAGATGCATGGCATTGTCAGTCCTACAATAAATGGTTCATACCTGTGAAATACCATTATTAAGTGTATCCATCGACTCACAAAGATTGCCTGCATGAAAGAAAGGAAGTAAAATTCATTAAAAAAACAGTGCAACATAAATTTTAATTAGTAAACAGTGAATTAGAAAAATTAGGTATTTACCTAGCTCCACAGACTTCATCAATTTTATCACTTCATCCTGCAAAACATTAAAGACGTATTTGAAGCATGATAAAATGCAAATACAAGAACAAAAATTCAAAATCAAAATAAGCATACCCTTTGCAAATTATTCTGCTGCAAAATGCACTGTAAAGCTGGAAGGATTGCACTAATAGAAAGGCTCGGAGGCATGAGGAAACTGGTGCTTCCAGGAACAGAACTCAGGGAAGTTGAACCCTAAAGAAGGTAAAATGGCTATGGTTATCATCCCATTGCCATCAATATACAGAATTAAGTTCAATCCTTAAGGATTATGAAGACATACAGATGAAATACTGTGGATGGTAATTAGTATTCGCCTAGAGTAAAACCATGTGATGCAAATGCTGATTTTAAAATTGATTTTAGGAAGAAAAAAAAACAAATTGGTATTTATAGATTTTTCTTGTCAACTGATTTAGATAAGTTTACTAGCTTGTTTATGATCTTTATTTCCTTACATTATCAACTTGCTAAATAAGTTAGGAAAACCAGCATGCTTTGACAACAAAGACTGCTGCATTTTATTTTCTGAGACAGCTGTCAGTATCAGAATTACAGTATATATAGTAATATTTTTTTTTTGATTCTTTCTTTCCCTCTTATTTCATCTGTATGCTATTTTGTGATTCCTTTTTTCCCTTTGAGCTCAGAGATTTCGAACCATAATTTTCCGCCATCAAATTTCTCTTTTATAACAAATTCAAAATCCCCTTTCCCAATCCCCATGTCTCTATCCCTGACACCATGTTCAGTCAATTTCAAATAATGATGAGCCAAAGTTCTTGCTTGTAAATATATATATAAGCTGCAGTCTGAGACAAGAAAATTCTTTTGATGTCTTGCTCATAAGTGTGCATTTCAGTCCAAACGCTAGTGTGGAAAACAAAACAACTCAAATAATATTACAAAGCCCATGAGATTGGTTTGAGGAGAAATATTTTCATGCAGATCAAATTTTTATTTTGCAATTAGATTCTTAAAGTTCCTAGATTTGATCTGCAGATAATGTAGTTGCAGGTTAATTATTTTTTATAAATCAGGTGCCTTGAACTACTTCTAGCTTGTGTTTTTATGGGCTTATGGCTAATATATGATGAAGCATTAAGAACATTTTGAGGGCGATAACTATCATTATACTTGCATGATGGTGGTAGCAGCAACGCAACATGATCAATGGAACAGAGTTGAGGCTTACCATAGTGCTGTCAGTGGCACACAGGCACAAGCTGATAGAGTAGCAGGTGTGTTCCACACATGTTTAGATACATAGAATACTAGGCTGTTATTTTTGTGCAATGATCAATCATTAATTTCCTAATTAAAACAGTAAGGATTGTTCGTGAAGAATGGGATTAGAGTAGGACCTAACAAACCTCCAATGTTCGTTGCACACATTTGCTACACATTTGGAAAAAAAAAATGTTTTGGCACTGAAGCACTTGCTCTTCATGCTTTCATTACATGTTTATATATACCTGTTATGCTTATATTATAAAGGAACTATCTTTTTTTTTCCAAGTAGAGTTAGTTCCCAGACTTGTATTATGGAATCTCGGGTACCAAATGAAACTTGCATTTGATGTACTAATATAACTAGGTAATGACCCGATCTATGCTCGAATTATCAAAATAACCTATACCAAAAAACATAGTTTAATTATTAATGTAATTAATTCAACCAAAATTAATAAACTAAATTATAAATGTTAATCGATTGTATACAGATAAAGGTCTAAATTGAAGTTTCTAAATTTATGTGAAGTTAGGCGGTTAAGGAGGGAAATTCGAGAGGGAAAGTTGTAATAGTGGCTTCAGCTGTAGTGTAGTAGATAGATGGATTGTTTTCAAATCCAAAACCCAAGATTAGCCCCTTCTCTGCTTTACTCAGTTCAATTAACTGCAACTACCAATTTTTAATTTTGTGGATTTAATGGATTTATTTAACAGTCAACTATAACTGACATTTTGCACATGTTATTGCTGATTGAAATTGTGTTTCTTCTAACGGAAACCAGTTTTAACCGAGTATTTTGTTGATTTCAAAATATATTGCCTTGAACTTGTACAGAATATTAGTGTTGGTTATTTCTAAAATCTGTTTGGGAGAAAAAAGGACTTAAAGCTTTGATTACTGACCAACACTGACTAGATGATCTTTACTTTTGGTTTGTGGAACACCTAAAACAATGGTCATATTAGATTTATTCACTAAGTCACCTACGCTAATTAAACTTACCAACACCTCTACTAGGTTTGAGGGTAAGTGAGTGAGGGTAAGTGAAGATTGATCTGCATGCAAGTGTTGTGTTTCAAAAACACATGGTAGGAAAATAACATCAGTGCTCGAAAAATAAAAACCAGTGATCTAATAATCTACATAGGAAAGATTAGAGTGAACACATGGAAAAAATGGATTTACTTTCAATTCTATTTTTTTCTAAAACCATTGTCGCATCCAGTTAAGTCCAAAATCTTGCAGTGTACCAGCAGTATATGGCATACTCATCCAAAACTATCTAATTATTTCTGTTTAGATAAAAGATACCTTGAGACCAACATCAGCTGAAGTGACTTGAAAACGACCTTTACGCTGAACAACAGCCCCTTCGGAAGAATCCTCCACTGCATTAACAGAAAGATGAAATAAGTGACGTGCCTCACACAAGAAAAAGTATCACATTCAGAGAGACAGCAATTTTGGACTGATCATTTCCCTCAAAAAAAAAAAATAAATAAATAAATAAATAAAATAAATAAATAAAATAAAAAAATAGAAAGAAAGGACTGATCAAAGACCTGAGGTATTGTTATTTGTATCTCTCCGTGGACGATATGAGATTGGACCACTGTAATTTCTGTCAGCAGGATGCCTTGGCTGCATGTTGTCCCTGTAATTCAGAAACTTGTTCTTTGAATGTATCATGAATTGATAGAACTGCCACAAACATAAACCTTGCAGTAGCAAAAAGATTAACTGCTGAACGGATGCTTAATGGTGTCAAAAATGTCAAATAACATAGCACATTGTTATAATGGAGAGAAGCATTAGAAGTATTACTGGTGTAGATGAAGCAGTCAAGCCAATAACATAGCAGACAAATTTCATTGGCATGGTGAGAAAACAGAGACATCCACTTTCACACACTCAGAAATTTCATGTTCTTTGTGATATGCCTAGGTTGATTGAACAGCTCAGTAAATCTTTTTGTTTTCATTCACAAATTTCTTTATTTGTTTGTAAAAGCTAGAAGTAGTTGGGCTTTGTCGAGAAAAGGAAGAAAAGTTAAAAACACTTAATAGCTAGAATTACAAATAAGAAAGTGCTTCTAATAATAACCCCTAACACAAACTTGAAAACAATAGTCCCACCTTTACATTATCCTTGAACGATCCAATCTTATGCCTTAATTACCGGTCTGTAACTGGTAGGTGACTTACAATCAAACAAAGCCTTAATCCCAAAAATTGGGGTTGGCTACATGAGCCAAGAAAATCATTCCATGTGGTCATCCACATAAATTTTCCTACTCCATCCCCTGAGATCAAGGAACTCATTCTCTTGTAATTCCAAAAGAACGCCCCCATGAAATCATCATTTTGGTTCATGTCATAAGATGTGACTAAGTTTTACGTTGGCTGTCACTGACCTATCGCAACCCTCCTCCGTTATCCAGGCTTGGGACTGGCAGTGGAAAAACCCACTGGAAGGTGACTTACAAAGATCATAAATTACATGTCCTATGTGGCTTTATTTGATTGGTGGATCTATTTTTACATTTAATTTTAGTAATTGCATTCCCTTTCTCCCTCTTCTTGCACTCACCCACCACCACCACGGCACCACCCAAATAAAACCCCAAACCAGCACCAACATCACCATAACCCCAATAATCCAACACCATCACCGACCAATGGAAAACAGGAAAAAAGCACCAAGACCAACACAACCACCAAATTTTCATTTTCCCTAGAGAACCACCCCATCTACCACCGCCTAAAATCCAACCGACATCCAAAACGCTACAAACATATCGAATTTTTCCAAGTTTATAGCTTTAACAATACAATCAATGGAGATGGTTTAAGATGGTAATTAAGGTGGTACATTTAGCCATCGGGTTTGATGTCTTTCTTATCATGAATTTCTGCTTTTAAATGATTATCTTTTCTTTTCTTTTCTTTTATTAATATTATTATATATATATATTTTTTTTTCTAAAATAAAAAATAAAATAAAAAAAGAATGAATGGGGATTCAAAGTTTGAGTGCTCCATTGTACAATCCATATGGAGTGTACACTGATAGAAAGAGCACGAGTATTTAATTGAGCAAGTAGCATGCCACGTTAGAGTACGAGACTTTTTTTCGCATATTCGTACTATTAATTGGTTGTGTGCTTGATTATTTGAGTTAATATTCTAAGCTCTCTTTGCGTAAGATTACAATCATCTTTGTAATTAATTTAAAGCTTAAGTCTTTGTTATCCAAATAGCTTGGAATCCCCAATTTCATGTTTCGGAGTTTTCCCCATAAAACCCTAATTTTGGTATTTTTTGGGTTTTTCCCTCCAATTTAGCCCAAGAAGAAGATGAGGTTAGGTTAAAGGTTGAAGAGGTTGAAGATGAGGGAAACGCACAACAAAGAAAGAAATATAAAAATGGAATTTAATAAAGCCAAAATTGGGATTTAATATCCAACAAAAGAGTTGACGCAAATTACATTCCCAAAATCAAGGTGAGATGCAAAGATGTGGAAGAAAAGAGAAATGCACACCAAAGAGAGATAAAAAGATGAGGATGAAAAGATTTTGTTTTTTTAGGGGATGAGCAAGAAGATGAAGTAGAAAGAGTTAATTAAGATGAAGATGGCAAATTACTAGAGTTAATTAATTAATTAATTTGGTAATGAGTAGGATATAAGATGAATAACATATTAAAATAACGATTTTGTTAACGGTATCAGCCACTAAGGGCGTCTGATTCATTTTATGCAAAACTTAGGTTACCTGGTGAATTTTGAAGACTACAAGGGTACCTCGTCAATTTCACATAATCTCGGGTGTACTATATTAGTCTTCATGGGTTTGATGATTGAGTTAGTGGGGATATTCATGGTAGTGGTGGTTGCTCATGGGGTATGTAGCTTTTAGATAGTGGTGGTTTTTTTCGTTTTTCCGGGAGTGCGAGGTGGTTTAATTTTGGCATTCTTTTTCTTTTTTTTTTCAATAGTGGTGAGATGGTTAATGAACAATGATTCATTGGTTTCATTCCCTTTGTAAAACCCTAAACAAACACCACTTAGTTACTTACGAATTAAGAAGAAAATGAGCAAAGTGACCGCCTATTCAAGTTTCAAGTAAAAGGGTTCATTAATGGTCTAATGGAAAATAAGGTATAAAAGTAAGGATCATTTGATGAGAATGTAAAGGTGGGATCGTTGTTTTCAAATTTGTGAAAGGTTGGACTATCGGAAGCAATTTTTCCTTGCAAATACAAGAAAATCCTACCCTGAAGCAATGAATTGAGCAATGAAAGGAAAATATTTAGTTTAACGGTAAGGAGTTCAAAAAGCAGCAAAAGAAAAAAAACCTGTCCCCATCACTGATTTGCTTCTTTAGAGAACTCGCATTATCATATAAGACAGGACCACTAAGAACCTTTTTCTGTCCAGTAAGGAAAAATTGCGGTAAAGAGTTACTTCGGACCAAATTGTCAGTGTCAGTTCCTCCTACTTGCTCAATTTCAGTCTTGTGAAATTGCATTTTGGCATCTGTAAGGGATGCACTTTTGTCATTAACACTCTTCATGTGATCTTCTCCAAAATCGAAATATCCTCTGCATGAAAAAGGGTACCAATGGTAATTAACTATGCAGCAAAGAAAAGGAACCAAAACACAACCAAAAGATGTATCAAATTTTTTAAAATACTTATTAAAAAAAATTGAAAATCAGGAAAGACTAATAATTTTTCAGAGTTGAAAGTCAGCAACTGAGAGACTAGTCATAGAAGACAAAAAGAAATGGGACTTAACCAGTTTCTTCACAACCAAATAAGCAAGTCACAGATTCTAATTTATTATCTTTAAAGTCCATTTGTCCCCATTTTTACAAAGTAATACTTCTCAGGCTGACAATGAGCCATACATCAATATTTTTGTGAAACATTTTATGGCCAATTGACCCGATTGGTTAAAAAAAAAAAACCATTAGTGACAATTTAGTAAAAAAAAAAAAAATCTCTGGCGACATATTGGTAACAAAAACTAGCCTTATGTGGCAGTTGAGTAAAAAAATCAAACTCCGACGACACTTTGTTCAAAAAAAAATCTGAAACTTTCCGATTAAGTGTGCTCTAAATGCCTGCTTTAATTCATTTACCGTAATTAGGCATTTGTGAATGGTTTGTCAGAAATTTTTACATTCTTTGGGCTAAGTGTCGCCGGAGTTTTTTTTTTTTTAACCCATTTGTCACATAAGGTTAGTTTTTTTTTTACCAATATGTCGGCGGAGCATTATCTATACCAAATTGTCGCTTTGAGTCTTTTTTTTTATCCGTCTGGTCAAGTGCTCAATTGTCAGGATAGCATACCAAAAGCTAAACATTGCTCAATTGTCAAGATAGCATGCTTCATGAGTTTTATTGAAAAAAAATTCTTTCAGCAACATAATGCATGCTGCAGAATGTTTCCGTGCTTCATTCTAGGTAACAGGTTTTTTGACACATCCAAAACACAGAATTGAAGTTTTTAGGACATTAAATCCAAATAGGAAAAATTGAAGAGAGCATTCAATTTCTGCATTATACTTTAGGAGAAGAAAAAAATATTAATTAAGGAATTCCTTGAGTTAAATTTGTTCCAGTTTAGTTTTCTGGTTAAAATTGATGCAACAATTATGGTAATTGAGAACATAAAAATTACTCCAGAATGAATCTATATAGACAAAAATTTAAGTATACAATTTTTCAACTTATTAAACATATATTCACTTACACTCTAATTGTTTTGATGGAAAACACTTTCCACGGAAAATATTTTTCTTTTTAAGAGAAAACATGATTGTAAAAGAAGTTTTCCTTAATTTGTTTTGTTTGAGAAAAACTTATAGAGAAAAAGAAAATTGAAAGGAAAAGGGCAAGAAGGATGTAAGGAGAGAAATAGAAGAGTAAGGAGTGGGAAGAAAAATGTGGCATACCTGTTTACACAAAGAAAATGAGTTTTCTTTCTTAAAGAGGATTTCCACCCATGTAAAATTGTTTCCACCCCATATCAAAACAACGGAAAATGGAAAAATGATAGAAAAACAATTTCCGGGAAAAAGTTCTCCAAAACAAACAGAGCCTTGTTTTTTAATTATTTCACACCAAACAATGTAAAATTATGAAATTCACTATCATTTCAGTATATTATATCATTATATAATCAAACAAATGTGAAGATGTAACTTTCCACAATTAACTGATAATTAAGTTGTTATCGATTGTCACATCAAAAAGATGCCCATATTACACATTCAGTGGTTCTAAAGATTAACCACTAATCCTTCCTATTCTCTCTACAACATGAACAAAACACACTAATCCGTATGAAAGATCAAGTGGACTTGATGAAACTGAGCTGTCGATATCTGACAAAAGGAGGGGGGAACAAAATCTTCTTCCCAGAGCAATCAACAAGAAAACAAACATAAATTGAAAGACCAACGTACTTAAGTGCCTGCAGAGGCTGAATAGGAAACGAGGCCAATGAACCCTCCAAGCTGTCAAGATCATCAAATCCATCCTGAAAATAAGAAGGATAGTAATAAATCTTGCTGGAAAACAGCAAAGTAATATCACAACCACTCGAGGTGAATAGAATATGGCTAATACATCATGGCTATCTGAAGTATTTGAATGATTAGTCCCCTCAGAAGATGGTTTATCTGCAGCAAAAGAATGATCCCCGAGCCTGCTCTTTTGTTTAAACCCCAAATCAGGGCTTTCTGTAACTGAACAGTTGTCATCATCTTGAATCTGCAGCATATTTTATTTTACAGAAATTTTATATGACAGTGTTTAACAAACATCAGATTAGTTGCATGTAACAACAAATAGGAGCATAGCTACCACCAACACTTGCTATATGCAATCATACATGACGACAGGAGATTGGGGTAAATGCAGAGGAAGAAAAATGCTTACAAGGGCTGCCTGACTCTTCAAATCATCCAAGTTAAAATTCCATGCACTAATACCTCGAATGTACTCTTGCTGCAGAGAACACAAAAGGCTTAGAACAAAGCACCTATCTCTTGGAACCTTGAATTTACAAAAGAACATGTTCACCAAACATTCTGACATGTAGTTTACAGCACACAGAATAGTGACAATAAATACACAAAAGCAGCTGACCGGACAACCAAATATACCACAAAAAAAATAATACTTATTGAATCACTTGCAAACAATACCCAACAGCACTAAAAAAAAGACAACACAAATATACAGAAAAGGCAACAGAATTCAGTGTTAAATAAAGATTTTACCAAACCAAATGATATCAGAACTCAAGCAAGTTAGATTTTAGCAGTTATGCATAACTAGAAAACAATACATTCACAAGATATCCAAAACAGAATATGATTAAGTATCTAATTGCAAAAAAACCACCAAATGATTAGCAGAAATAACAAGAAAATAAAATAAATATAATGACAACTCAATTTTCTTTCTCCCCTCCATCCAAAGCTCTTTCTTCCCTCACAATTCCACAAAACTATTTTTGCCTAGCTACTTCCTAGTATGTCTGCCTCCACATCCTTACATGGTAGGTCACTATCAACATAAAAACACCACCAAATATAAGTTACCACCGCCACTACCACTAAAAGGATAAAATAGGGATTTACGTGCTTTTCAAGTTTCGACTTTTGAGTCTAATCATTAATCTTTTATCAGAAGCATGAATTCAAAGTTAATATTTTTTCAAAACCTAATTTAAACCAGATTAGTTTATTTAGTGAACAAAACCAAATTAGAGCCATTAGTTTTTTTCCGAATGAGTGATGATTGTAAGGACCTAAGCTATTAACCCTTGGATAATTGACCTATTATTCACCTAAATCCACCAAGATTCACATCACTAACACCTTGGTTCACCAGCTAAAATTTAAGCCAATAGAGAGACAATTAGAAATAAACCACTTCAAAAGCATTGATAAAGAATTATTGGCTTGAATAGCTACTTAATGTGCAACCTCTACTTTTGCTCTTGTGGTTTTCCTTCATCGACAGGGCAGGTTGTTGCTATGGTGTTTTATCTCTTGAAGGATATTTAGATTGGGTTTATCTACTTTTGATAAGGAATCATTAATACTTATCGACTATAAATGTAAACACTACAATGTATCTCTACAATTTTACAACTCAAAAATTTGATAATATCGCATCTCAATTAAGTCCATTTAATGATTGAAATATTTTTTCGATAAATTAAAAGGGAGCTAAATAATATTTTGTTTCACCCAGCTTCTTAATTGCTTGTCACCTAAAAAGCTGCCTTCAAGAAATAATTTTTTTTTAAAACCAAAAGTAATAAATAAAATAAATAAAATATGAAGATACAAGCAAAGCGCGTAAAGGTATAAAGTATACCCAACTACAGAATCCGATACATGTTAAAATAAAACACAGTGAGAATCCACAGCAAGTTGCATCTACACGCAAGATCAGCACAAATTTATAAATAACCATTTCAATAGATATTTTGTAAAATCTATAATATTTTACAATAATCTACCAATTTGCATATTCTTTACAAATTTCTACATATTCTCAAACTCCCTCTCCAAATTATCAAACCCTTTGCCAGTCGGTCGGCAAAGTTTATTAATTAATGTCAACCACTTCACATGTTCAAGATTCAGTTATTAGTTTTAGACAATACGGGTAAGGTAACTTCTAGAACTTCATTTTGTTTATATTTTACTACCACCTTTCTAACCTACCAACTATTTTGTGATGAATAAAGTTGAAAATTAATTATTTTACTACATTGAGCAATTTTAAGTAACCAAATTACAATGTAGGCATTGATGAAGATTCATGTATTATTTTGATTTTATGTCCTCTAGTGGTCTTTTTTTTTTTTTTTTACTTTCACATTGTTCCATTTTAGGAAGTTGCAAATTACTAGCACCATTCCATTTTCGGGCAATAAATTCTCTCTACAGTAACTTGGGCCCTCTTTTTTCCTTCTCTCTATCTCTCTCCTCTCCTTAATGCTTGTGCCCACACCCCCAATGGTGCAAGTAAATAAAAAACGGAGGAATTATTTATTATGCTATTTAAGCATACCAACTTCAATCACTTCTGAATAAACACATGCAACCTCCAATCACATCAAAATTAGACAATCTGGAAAAGCTATATAGAAACCTTTAAATTGACATAATCAAAGTGGTAGTTTTAATTATTGGACTAGAAGTACATTCATTATGAACATTCTAGCAACATTTTGGGGATACAAAAGTAAAGTTATGATAGTTGTTCGAGTTTTTGATGATGATTGCTAAAATATCGAGTAGAGGCTGGTACACACGGGTGGACAAGGATTAATCAATTTTGGTCCATAACAACGTTCTGATATACAGACTGCCTCATGACGTAACCACATAGTCGTTCTTTAACAATTGGATATGTGAGTTGACACGATTTCTTTGACAAATGTGCTAGTCACTGCTAATCCAAACACTCAAAAGTGCTAAAAACATGCATTTACTACACTTGCACCACATAGGCAATCAAGAATCACACATACAATAAGCTTCTTGTTTAAATTGTCAAGGTAATGAACGTATAAATTGTTGTATGCCATGAATAAGTGCTTTCACAAGACAGTGGTTGAAAAAGCATGCATCAGGTGCACTTAGACATTAAGGCTCAAAACGTTTGGCCAAACACGTTTTATGAACTAGCTAAGGTGATTTTAGAGAGACACAGCAAGTTGCGTGAACGTGGCAGAGGCGTAGTAGGCGTAATGTGACGCTTTTCATCAGTTGATCAAAAACAAAGAGGAAACGTAAAAGGAAGAGAAAGAAGATGGATAAAGTTGTGGGAGAGGAGGCATGTGGGCTTTGAAATACAGTACATGTAATTACTAATAAGCATGGTTTCCTGGAGGGAAAATTGTATACCACTCTGTTTTTATTTTTTATCTTTTTACTTTGTTACTTTCCTTTTACTTGTTGACATATGCGTCTCATTTAATTAGAAATAATAGACTTTCTCATTAAATGCTTTTTTTTCTATCTCATTTATATATATACCTCTTCATACTTTCTGGCACTTGTAATTTTCTTACTGCAAGCGATAGAAAATACACAATATGTGACTAACTGAGTACTTTGGGTATACTAGTAGGAAAGCTTTTTTTTTTTTTGAGGGGTTACTAGTAGGAAAGCTTAAAGTGCCATATTTTTATATTATTAAGCTATAACTTATTATAAACACAAATCACTCAGCATCTTAGTTCAATAAGGCACACCGCACACGCCATAAACCAACGGTTAGCGCCTTTCAATTGCCTTTATCACCTAAATATGCCTTGTGCTAATTTAATCCTGACAAAGGATTTGTCACAAAATACTTTCAGCGCTCCCTGTAGCCTTATTAGACAACCAACCAAAAGCTGACTTACATCTGCTTATATTTTCCTTACTTTTCTTTCCAGCTAAATCTGTTCTGAGAATTTACAGATCCTCTTCCTCAAGTTTTCCTCTCATCCTGTCAACCTAGTGTCTCAAGGGACTTCAGCAATACTTCACCACAAACAAACTTTTTTTTTATACAAACTCTACATGCAACACCCAGTCACTTGCACAAAATTACTTGGTAGAAGGTCTTCTAAATTTCTAATTTCACTTAGAAACACAAGGCTCCCTTCAAGATTTATTTATCAAACACTTTTTTATTATTTTTTCATGTTACCAGCCAATTTAACAAACCAATCAAACAGTATAAACTTCTAACAGGATTCTATGTAATAATCAATATATCCTTGTTCAGTGCACAATAACTTTGAAAGGGCAATCACTCAAGAACAAAGTCACACTATCAAGAACCATGATTTATTACCTGGGACAATTGCTCCTTGTCCCCATACAATGCTTTGTTCTGGACAAGAAGATCTGCTTCTTTTGCCTACATAAAAATTGCAAAAAAATAAAAAATAAAAAGGAATACCACATTACAAACTAACCGCATTGATCAAGAAAATATAGTGAGATTAGTAGGCTAATAACAACATATTTAAAGTTAAGAGACGTAAACTTGAAACTGTGGCATCAGAATGCAAACCTTGAGGATCCGAAAACGGTCACCAAGCGGAGGCAACCCATCAAGTATGGATCGAGCTAAAAATTCATACGTTTTGGCATGTTTAAAAAAAGGGTGCTTAAAAAGTTTCTCTGAAGAAGGCCGTTTCTTTGGATCCTTCACCAAGCATGCAGCTACCATTTCTTTAAAAGACTGCAGCATTGAAAAGATACCGGAACATTTTTAGATCAAGCAATGATTATCTTCAAAATTCAAATTGCAGCCCCCTTCCCCTTCTCTGTTCACTAAAAAGGAAAACAAAGCGGAAGAACAACCACCTTTGAGAACCGTTTATCTCTCTCATAGTCAAGCCCTGGTGGTGCATTTTGCAAAGTCATCAAAAGAACCTACAAAGTTCCAAATGAGAGAATGAAATAGGGATCTTGACAACATTACATCATGGCCTCGAGATTAGTTGGTAAAATGAAATCACCTTCATTGGAGGGTACTTGGAAAATGGAGCATGACCATGAGCAAGCTCGAGAGCTGTTATCCCAAAAGACCATATATCTGCTCTGTATAGACATATTATTAAATACAAGTGAGTGCATAAACAAAGATTATTTGGGATAGGGAACCACAAAAAAATAGTAAAAGAAAATGGAAGCCTAGCATCATTAGTAACAATGGCACAAAGACCTACTGCTCATATGTTCAATAATACTTGTAATATACTTGTATGCATAGAATTCAATAGGAAAATATAAATCAACAAAAAAAATGAAAAAACTAGACCATTATATGAGTTGGAAATTGATGAATCCAAGATGAAAATATAACTATGTAAATTACTCCAAATCAGGTAGTGGTGTCAAACAGCAGACACAATTTCAGGTGTCATATTCAAGCCATTTGCATGTTTTAAGTGAGAACAATTTGATGCACATGCTTGAAATAACGAACTAGAAGGCCAACTAAAGGAAAGGGCAATATTGAGAAGGACATGCACATACTTAAAATCATATCCATGCAGTTGTTGCATAACTTCAGGGGCCATCCTGCAAAATAATAAATACTGCATAAATAAAATTATCTATAAATTAGGAAAGTATTAAGTCAAGATCATGCAGATCATAGCTGGATAAAATCATGAAGAGTACCAGCATGGAGTACCAACAAAGGTATTTCTAGAACGTTGACGGTCACCAGAATCAAACATAGAAGCAGAAACCCCAAAATCTGCTACCTTCACCACACCATTGGAGTCAAGTAAAATATTTCCAGCCTGTGAGGAGCAATTACAATGATATAATGTTTCGACATCAATCAGTAAATCAAGTTAAATTCAACACAAAATGATCACATGAGAAATTAAGACTAACAGGCCAGAAAGGCTCACTATGCGTGCATAATATAAGAAGTTTGAGTAATTAAGCTTAATGAGATACAAATATCAAATTTACTTTCTCTGATGCATTTTGCTGGTTGCACTTTGTTGTTTTTGTTGTGCCAATAAGCAAAATGTTGCCCACGTAACTCCCTTACATCGATGAAAGTAATATATAATTGCATTATACAAGACCACTATGTTAGAATTCTCTTAATTTCTTTTTATTCTATTCTTAAAAACCTTAGTTTTAAAAGGCACACCAAGGCGTCTGGATATGGGGCTTTAGAACGTGATAAGAATCAAGATGACAACTTCGAAGGTTTGGTTATGGCTTCAACAAATGATTCAAGTGTTGGGGAAATTGTTGCTTATGGAGATTCAAGGCTTATGGGATCTTCAAAGTCATCATCAATTGTGTGCATGGTGGCACACGTCACTTGAAGAATTTGTGGAGCATCAAAAGTTGGGTGGATTTGGGGAATAAGATGGTTTTGCCTATGAGTTTTTTCCCACTTCATTTGCTAGGGTTTTTCTCATTTCGGGCGTTATTGCTTTCATTTCTTGTTGAGTCTTGGTTATTATTTTACACCTAAAAGACATGAGGAATGAATTCTTGAAGGTTTCTTGAGTAAAAGATCGAATCTTGAAAGGTTTCTTGAAGTTTAGAGGAGAATCTTGGAAAATGGTGCAAAACTAGAGCAAGTGGGCTTGCGGAAATTTGCGTGTTCTTGAATTGTCTTTGGGTTCTTGATTTGTGCGTGTTCTTTTGGCATGTAATCTAATGATTATCTTGTTTGTTAGTTTGTTAGTTAGTTGGTTAGAACATAATCTTGATTAGTTAGGATTTGTTAGTTAGATAAGCACAAGATTAGATAAGGGTGGATTGTTCTTATCCGGTTTTGTGGGTGTCCTTGTTTTTGGCGTGTTTAGGGAGTTAGGAAGGTTGTTAGAGTTTGTTTAGATTTTGTTTAGTTTGTCCGAAGTTTGTTAGGATTTTATTTGGTGGTTATCCTTCAAATAGCTTCAAATAACAATTATAACATATCATAGATTGATTGAATAAAATATTGTCTTTTACTTTTATTGTTTTTCAGAAAAACAAATATTCTTGAGGAATTCGTGTGGAATTTCGTCACCGAAGAGTTGGTGCTTAGCTCTAGACTCTTGTGAGGATAGTTTTAGGAATTGAGGGTGGTTTGCTTTAATCAATTCATAAAATTATTCAACCTAGATTCTTTTTCTTGGTGCATTGCTTTAGAGAAATCGAAGCTAGTTTCTATCTTCTTGTTGTGAGTAGCGATTTCTATCAATATTCACATCAGAACGCACAGGCGCAGGGAGGCCTAGGGGCGTGAGGTGCGCCTCTAGGGTTTTCTGGGTTTTTTCCCATTTTTTATTTATTTTTTGAGGCGCACCTAGGCACAAGGCGCACAGCCCTTTTGCGCCTTGTTGCGCCTGTCGCCTTTTAAAACTAAGTTAAAAACTTGATAATTTAGTTTTTTGGTTTTGATGTACCACACCAACTCTAAATTTCATTCCTTTAATTTCCCAGTGTAAAATACATCAAAGGATGTCTGATAATAAAACTAAAGTAGAAAAAAAACAACAAAACAAAAGGTTGAAACTGTTAATATACCTTCACATCTCTGTGAATGTGGCCATGGGCATGAAGATAAACAAGTGCTTTGAGAGTTTCACGGAGCAACGTAGCAATAATAGGCTCGTCAAAGCCTTCTGGGTAGGTGGACTTCATTATGTGGAGGCATGATCCTCCAGCCATATATGGCATCACAACCCAAAGGTTGTGACCTGCAGTAAAAGAGCAATAAGAACGTAACAGATTTGGATGATCAGTCAAACTCATTGTATGCACCTCACGACGAATTCCATCCTGCACAAGTTCACCCACATGTACTCAGTAACAAACACATCCTTTTTTAGCGAGACCCAAAAGAAGTTTTCCAACCTTCAATTTTGGGTAAAGTTGAGAAGGATATGATAAACTATTTCTAAGAAACCGCAACTTATTTGTGGTGAACATTACATACGAAATAGGAGCAGGTCATAGGAAAAGCATTAAATAGATAAATAATTTCCAAAAAAAAAAGGGTTAAATTGTAATGCCTACGAGGCAGATCGATAAAAAAAATTTGTTGATTCATGTCCATCATATTGCCGAAACCTTAATATCATGGGAAATAGAAAATCATTTAGTGATACAAACGGAAACAATGATGAAACTAGGGCGAAGCCACAAGTCTAGTATAGACGCAGGGGCTTTAGAGCTGAGTACTGAGTCGAAACTCAATATCTTTATCCTACACACAAAATAAAGATTCAATCATTTATTTTAGTGGTTCATTGCCATCAAAGTAGTAAATATTTTCGAGTTGTGACGAGCGTCAAAAATGAGACAGAGCCCGACAAATCCATTTACATGGTCGATGGTTGGGGGGTTCCCAATAACCGTAAACTAGGGCTGGGATTTTTAGACATTTTTGGGCAACTTCAAAACTTACACTAAAAAACCTATAACTTCATGACAAAAAATCTAAAACTCCACAACCTAGGGCTGTCAAACTTTTAAAATTATGCTGGAAAATTCTACCTCACACCCACTAAAAACGGGACAGGCTCAAGTTGATAACCTCTATGATGACAAATACAGCCAATAGACAAAAATAAAATCAGGTCCCAAAAATAACCACCTTTTGCATATATCCACTACAAAATGAACTCACATTTTTGTCACAATGTTTTACCATTTCTTCAATGGAAGCACTCACAAGACAATATACCAATTTGATCTTGGACTAAAGCTTGACTTCCTTTTAGAGGAAAAAAAGATCATGGTCCAAAGGTAAATCATATGTTTCCAATGCCAAGGAAGTTCAAATTTCCATATAGTGTAATATGTTGTTTGGTGACACTAAGGGCTGGTGTGGCAAGGGAAGCAAACAAATGATGTTAAAGAGGAAATTTTTTTTACGAATAAAATAGGAAAATGTTGAGCTCTCTCTATCTCAATTCTTAGATTGAACTGTCTATGCTGCTAATTTTTGTTGTGTTCATAATTCAATTTGACCTATTATCCTTTTCCTCTCTTTGTCTGATTCAGTCTCAGATTTTTTTTGACCCATAAATGAGTATACAAAGCATTGCAGCGGTGGATGGTCATGGGCTAACACGTAAGACACCCTCACACAGACAGAAAGGAGGAACATGCGATGGCGATCTAGGTGGCAGGTTCAAGTTCTATCATTGTTATCTGATTTTTTCCCCTAATGCTTGGTTTTTTCAATTTAATACATAATCATTGGAATCATTGTCACTTTTCTGAATAATCGTAACAACAACAACAACAACAAAGCCTTAGTCCCAAATTAATTTGGGGTCGGCTAGACATGAATCAATATGAGTTGTAAAAGTCATCTGCAAAATCCTCTTCCTCCAACCTTCCCTATTTGACACTAAATTTTCTTCAAGTCCCAACACACTCATATTCCCACTAACAACTCTCATCCAAGTTTGCTTTCGTCTTCCTCTACCTCTCTTCCGTCCCTCTTGTTGCCACCCTACAAACCTCCTTACCGGAGCATTACTCGGTCTCCATCTTATATGACCAGACCATCTTAGCCGATTTACCCTCATTTTATATTCAATAGAAGCAGCCCCCAACTTCCTCTTAATTACATCATTTCGTATTTTGTCCTTTTTTGTATGTCCACACATCCAACGTAACATATGTAACTCCGTCCAACATCCAAAGCCCAACATTCGGTCCCATAAAGCAATGTCAGTCTAGGTAAAATTTTCCCTTTTATTATGAATTGATGAATTATTTAGTTCATTGGTACATTGTTGAATCATAGTTGAATAATGTCATTGTATTTTTTTCAAATATTATTTTTGAATTGATGGAGTTATTTTAAGGTGGAATTGTTGTTGATTTCAGAGTTTATTTGGTCAGACTGTTTGCCTTAAATTGCTAAAAAATGGGATAAAAAATTATAGGCCAAGCCATCCTTCTACTCATTCAAGCAACCAAAATTCTACAACATCCCATGAAATTCCTCAATCTCAAGAAAAACAAAACTTGTCTCTAAATGTAGTAGTAAGAGGTGAACCTAATTCAACTCTTATAAAGTACTTCAATAAAGTGGCAAATCTCTACAAATCAAATGTGAAGCTAATTTCCTTATTGCATGAAATTGGTGATGGCGACATATTTTAGAGTACATGGGAAATAGTTCATAGTGTGCACGGGACTAGTATATAACTAGTGGGTAAGTTTTAGTTTTTTTTTCAGTGTTAGGGCCTGTTTACTTCAGCTTAATTTCATTATAGTTCAGCCATATTCAATCAGTTCAATCACTTTGGTTCTTAATTTCCTTCTCTCATAAACAATTCATTTCAGCTGAGCTCCAATCAGTTCAGTTGTTTTCAGTAGATGTAAACAGAGTAACAGACCCCTTAGTTAATAGTTGATAAAAAAAATTTAACCAAGAGATTAAGTGGGCATCAATCTGAAAATTATGAGTGGATAAAATGGCTAAGAGTTATGTGATTGCAATCTTTTATTTCCTAATATAGGTTGAATTAGGGAATAACATTCTGACTTTGTTTTGATCACAAGATAAGATTGAATATAGTTCTATGAGGATTTTAAGATATTCTCGTCATAAGGTAAGATTGAAATTTAATTCTAGTAGGATGTGAGTTAATTACTCTGCTTTTAATTGTGAGTTGGTGAGATTAGGTTCTCTATATACTCAATAGTTTAGAGGTTTGAAGACTGCTCATGGCTTTAATCAATAGCTAATTAACCGAATTCCTAGTATTTTGATGTGAGCTTTCAAGATTAAGACTTCTTGTGTGGTTAGAGATATCTTTAACAATCACCTCAAAGTGCTCCATCTAACACAAGGTGCTAAATTTCCCCATTAAAGTGACATCAACTCTATGATCTCCATGGAATTCCAACTTAAAAGGCATTATCTCCCAAATTCTTTAGGATCTTTAAAGGCCCTTATCTTCTAGTCATCGATTAATACTTACACTTCAAAAAAAACTGCTCCTTCCTCAAATGTAAGCAAATAAGATGTTCAAATTTATAAACTTGCTGCTTATGGTGCTTATTCTTGCTCGAAATTCTTTAGGGTCTTGTAAAGGCCCTTATCTTCTAGTCATCGATTAATACTTACACTTCAAAAAAAACTGCTCCTTCCTCAAATGTAAGCAAATAAGATGTTCAAATTTATAAACTTGCTGCTTATGGTGCTTATTCTTGCTCGAAATTCTTTAGGGTCTTGTAAAGGCCCTTATCTTCTAGTCATCGATTAATACTTACACTTCAAAAAAAACTGCTCCTTCCTCAAATGTAAGCAAATAAGATGTTCAAATTTATAAACTTGCTGCTTATGGTGCTTATTCTTGCTCGAAATTCTTTAGGGTCTTGTAAAGGCCCTTATCTTCTAGTCATCGATTAATACTTACACTTCAAAAAAAACTGCTCCTTCCTCAAATGTAAGCAAATAAGATGTTCAAATTTATAAACTTGCTGCTTATGGTGCTTATTCACCTTGGTCTTGTAAAGACCATTAACCCTATAAATTCTTGCTCGAAATTGTGCATGCAACTTTTCCATGTACGCGATCATTTTTTGTGTACCCATTTGCCTTATGGTATTGCAAAGTCATCAACAGGAAGTCCAGCTTCGCGGCATACAGCATACACAACTAACAACATCAAATGAGGAGTGCTTCTTGCATAAGTGTGACCTATTGCATGCAAATTCTGTGTGTGCTAGCTTAAGATCTGAATCATTTTCAGTTTTAACCAATGCTACCAGTCCTCAAATCAAAACTCCAAGTGTTCCATTTGTTAATTTAGTTTGACATCAATTTGTGGGTGATATGAATTACTAAGAAAGGAATATTTTCCTTACTAACTCCATAATCTTTCAAAAGTAACTCGTAAAGTTTGTATCCCTGTCACTCACAATCATCTTTAAAATGCCATGAAGTCATAGTATGTTCCTAAAATACAAATCGGCAACGTTCAAGGCACCATCTGATTTACGATGTGATAAAAGGTGAGCCACTTTAAAAAGTTGATCAAGAACTGTGATAGGGTCCCTCCCACATTGTGTTTTAATTAATCGAAACATCTTACCATGGGAATCATACAACACGAAGTGATGTGTAAAAGCCCTTGATGGAACGAGCCCTTCATGTTTAGGCAAGTAGCAAATCTTGCTATTATTTTTAAACTCACCTATCCTCTACTTGTATGATACTCGTACATATCTACATATTTTGAGGCACAAGTAAATAAAATCAATTCTTTCACAGGGACCTTCAAAAATGATATGAGTAGGACAAAATAAGTATTACTCCCTTTATTCCTATTTGTTCTTTACGGATGGTATCATGCACGCGAATTAAGGAGCTTAGTTAATAGAATAAGCTTCTTTGTGATTCTTGCATTTTTTTTTTTTGGGGTAAGAGTTGTTGTGGTAAAAGGCAATATTAATTATTGGAGTGAAGCATTCAATAAAAATGTGAAAAGATGCTTTTTTTTAATGGAGGGTGAGATATTAATGAGAGAGATAAGAATATGTCCAAATTTTGGAAGAGAAACCAAGAAAAAAGTGGGGGCATAATATTAAATGTAATGAGATATAAAAAAGGAAACATTCAAAGTGTAAAGAACAAAGAGAACACCCTTTACGGAAAGCATAAAGAACAACTAGGAAATGAGGGAGTACTCGAATCACAAAAAATATTAAATATTCAATTTTTTTAAAAATTATTTTAATCTAACTAGTATAGGTGTTGGAATAGGCTGCATATAGGTGTTTTAGTGCTAGAAAGGAAATCAATTTTAATGGAATTGCCCATCTCTTGCAAAACAAATGTTTTTTGTCACCAGGTTTAGGAGCTTATTCAATTTATTTTATTTTCGAAAAGGGGGCAACATTCCAGGAAACCAAGTTGAGAAAAAAATTAATATAATTGTTCGTGGTACCTAGTCACACCCACATCTGCCAACATTTAAAGCCAATAGACATGTGCTTACAACATTGCTAAGGTATTGGTGTTGCCAACGTAACCTCCAATACCTCTCCCATGATCCTTTGTTGAGCACTTACAAACACAAACTGTTGAAGTACCGTTTATGAAGACAATATAATCTTGTACAACATAGAAATCTCTAGAACCTTGGAACAAACATTGCTAACGTTGTGGTGTTGCCGACGTAACCTCCAATATCTGCCCCACGAGCCTCGCAAACTAATAGATCCCTTACTGAGCACTTACAAACACAATTACTGAAGTATTGTTGTTGAAGGAAAAATTATCTTGTACAACATGGCAGCCTCTAGACCCTTGGAACAATTCTATAAAATAGGACCAAAATCTTTGATATCCTTGAAATTGTCTGAGCAATTCTAAACCCAACAATTTGAAGTTCAAGACCCCCACGACAATTTGAAGTTCAACTTAGCTTCACTTCTAGACCCTTGGAACAATTCTA
The DNA here is from genome assembly GCA_016808085.1 of Suaeda aralocaspica. Taxonomy (NCBI): domain Eukaryota; kingdom Viridiplantae; phylum Streptophyta; class Magnoliopsida; order Caryophyllales; family Amaranthaceae; genus Suaeda; species Suaeda aralocaspica. Next base: position 897,520 of record PYUH01000410.1, on the reverse strand, counting down.
TAAAATAGGACTAAAATCTTTGATATCCGCTAATTTGAAGTTCAAGACCCCTAACGACAATTTGAAGTTCAAGACCCCTAACGACAATTTGAAGTTCAACTTAGCTTCACTTCACTTCTCACTAAAATAATGCAATAGGAAGCTTCTTGTGAACCAAGATAGCCCTAAAAACTACTCCAATAACATCATCTTCACTTCAAAAGGATTTGTGAATTCAAGTAATGCTAAATAGGTGCACCACATAGTAACTTCTTAATTGATACAAAAGCCTTTGGAGCCTCATTAGTCCATTTAAGTTTCCCGTTATCTTTCTATATACATTCACTTAAAGGAGCCATAAAACTAGAAAAATTTTCACGAATCACCAATAAAAAGATGTTAAACCATGAAAAGCACGTACCGCCATGACAATTCTAGGAGTCAGCCACAACTTAGTTGCCCCAACTTTAAATGAATCAACAAAAACACCATCTTTAAAACAATCAAAGTGTGAAGCCTAAACTACAATCCATCAAAGACAGGAATTTTATTGGAAACCCATTAAAATCCACATTTGTTAGTGAGAGATTTAGAGTGTAGATCGAACTTTCATTGTTGAAGCTAGAAAACTGAGCGTTATAGTTTCCATAATCAATCTACGTAGGGCTCTTGAAGATTTTAAAAATTAAAAAGGTTCCATTATATCTTGTTCACCCAACAAATTCTGGAAAATATAGAATAGTATAAGACGAGGTTAGAATCTTCTATCAAATGTAGGTGGTAGCTTGTAGTTCGAGAATTTCCTTCTCGGTGTCATGGCGAGTGTGAAACTTCATTAAATGAAGGTAATAGTCTTGAGGTTTTGAAATTTCTTGCAAATGGGACAGCAAATGTTAAAATTGTTTAATACTACTTTATCTCTTGAAAAAGCAATTGAATTATTATTAATGGAGCATTCATTGAGCCTTTCTTTGGTTCAAGGTCAAGATTATGAGGGGGCTAGTAACATGTCAAGTGATTGGGCCTTAACGCGTTTAATTTACTACCTCCGTTTCTCTTTAGTTGCAACATTTTAAGTTGCACGAATCCCTAGACAAAATTCTCTAATGATAATTAAACAATTTAAGAGCATACAATTAAGTAATGGTTAAGTAATATCAAAAATTAAACAATCACCATCAACACCACAAACCCACCAGAATCACCACCTGCCAACTAGTCACCACCGAAACCACCACAATCAAACACCACAAACCATAGAAACCACCACAATCAAACACCACAAACCATAGAAACCACCACAAACCCACCAGAATCACCATCAACACCACAAACCCACCAGAATCACCACCTGCCAACTAGTCACCACTGAAACCACCACAAAACCACCACAATCAAACACCACAAACCATAGAAACCACCACAATCAAACACCACAAACCATAGAAACCACCACAACCAACCATAGAAACCACCACAACTAAACACCAAAGCCACCGAAACCGCCACAACCAAATACCAAAGGAAATCAATTAAAACACCAAAACTAATGAACGATTATAAAAAACAACCAAAAGTAATGATCAAAAACCACCGGATCGAAAACCACAACCCACAAATTCAAAGCCACCAACTCTGCAAATTCACAGATCGGACGCTAAATGATCTAAAACCACCGGATCGAAATCACCACAAATTCAAAGCCAACAACTCCACAAATGCACAGATCGGACGCCAACGAAGGTGTTAGTGGTGTTGAAGGTAGCGATAGCCAGTTGGTAGGTTCACCGGATCGAAACCACCACAAATTCAAAGCCAACAACTCCACAAATGCACAGATCAGACGCCAACGAAGGTGTTAGTGGTGTTGAAGGTAGCGATTGCCAGTTGGTAGGTTAAGGTCGTGACCAGTGAAGGTTTTTCTCGGTTCAATGGGGGGTTCAATTGTGATTTCGAATGATGGGAAAAGTGATGGTGGTCGTGTCGACTGAAAGAAAGACAAGGATGATGGTGTCGGCTTGGGGCTTCGAATGAAAGGAGTTGGAGAGAACTGAATGGTGGTGGTGGTGGTGGTGGTGGTTTTGGGTGAAGAGGATGGTGGTGTTGGTGCTTTCAAGTGAAAGTGATCAAAGGATGGTGGTGGTATCCACAATAGAGAAGCGAGATGGTTATGGTGGTGGTATCCGGAAGGGTGGTGTGGTGGTGGTTTTTATTTAAGAGAGGAGAGGGTTTAGTTATTCTAATTAGGTCAATTAGTTTAGGATAATTACTTTTAAATGCTTTAATTTGGGACCAATTATGTAATTTCCAGCAAAAAAAATACCAAAATAGGAAAGTTTGTAAGTGTTGCAACTAATGTGAAACAGCCCAAAATGAAAACTGTTGCAACTAAATAGAAACCGAGGTAGTAGAAGAAAATTATTCAAATTAACACTTGTGCCAAAGAAAAATACTCATGTAATTGGCTTTCAGGTAATTTGCCCAAGGGGACGTATTTCTTCAAGAAACAAAGTACATGTGTGTGTAATGGACCACCCCACACCTCCACTACTTCACACATACCGGAGAAGATCACAGCAGAAGAAACAACAGCAGAGGGCAGAACAGCAAGCACAAACAAACAACATCAACAACACACTCACCTAACCACTAGCTGTTATTCTGGGTTCTTCCTTGTTTTAACTTATTAGTTTACTTTCTTTTGTTATTTTGAGAATGCTCCAAGTGAGTAGTAGTAGTAGTAATTAAGGCATGTTCTGCTATTTTGGGGAATGGAATGTAATATATGTAGCAATAGAACTAGCTAAGGACAGTATCCAGAAATTGAGAGTATTTGGAGAGTTGTGACCTCAAGTCACTTTGGAGAGTAGTGACCTCAAAGCCACTTGTAATCATTCAACTATCATTAACAATCAAAAATCATTCTACTATTTTGCTATCAATCTTTACAAAATTCCAGTACCTTACAGTGTGGTTGATGCTCTATTCTTAGGTGAATTTGAAACATAAACAAGTTTGAATCAAGGTTATGATGGGGCTAGTATCATGCAAAGAAATATAGATGAAAATTAGTCAAATTGACACTTGTTGCAAAGAAAAATAAGCATGTAATTGGCTTCTAGATGATGCACTTCCCCTTTTACTCAGTTGTGTAGGTAATTTGCCTAACGGGACGCATTTCTTCAAGAAACAAAGTACGTGTAGGGTTGATGCTTTATTCTTAGGTGAATTTGAAACATGAACAAGTTTGAATCAAGAGATTAGCTTGATTAGTATAGGATCTCTAGGTGATACAAATGGAGTTCCCATTTCAAGACAATTATCAACGTGTTTTATCCGTATGTCCCCATAGTTAATTCAATTGACAAAATTGCAAATGCCAAAGAAGTTGATGACCAAAATAAAGCCTACGCAATGATTACCTTGATGACGTTTTTTTATTTTAATTTATGGCATACTTGATGAGCACAGATGTTCTGTATTTCGAATTACAAAAAAGTTGAACTACGCTTTAAAAAGGAGTTATCAAGATATCATGAATGCAATGAACATGGGGGATATGACAACGAGGAATTTTCAAAAGTTTAGAAATGATGGAAGGGATGCTCTATGCAACAAAGTCATTTCGTCTATGGAAAAAGATGATATCCAAGTTATTAGAACGGAGTAAAAGTGTGGTGTCCTAAAGAGATGAGCGTTCCATGCTGTCCCACCCAATGTTACTAATTTTCATCATTTTCGTGTTGGTTTTTCTAAGTGTTTTTTATGTACAATTGCAAGAGCTACAACATTGATTTGAAGAGAAGACTAAGGAACTACTCATTTGTATGTCTTCTTTTGATCTCACTAATCAATTCTCGTCTTTTGCTATACCAAAATTGTTCAACTTTATGAAAATGAATTTACAAATGGTGAATTGATATATTTTGTAAATCTTCTTGCAAATTTGATGATATGAGAAATGGTGATAGATTTTGAGATTTATGAATCTTAATGAGCGCTATATGAACCATGCTTAGAAAATATGCACAAGAATCATCCAAGAGTCTACTTGTGTAAAAAGTCGTTAATAACTCTTCCCGTGGCCGGTAAGTGTTGAAAGAGGTTTTTGTGGTAATACAAAAACAAAAAAGCAAACTGCACAATTCTATTATAGTATGGGAAAGATTGTTGAATGACAATTTAGTGACTTATTTAGACAAGAATGCATTTTTAAATGCAACTTTTGATGTTATAGTCATTCAAATCCAAAAGATGAAAACTTGGGATGGGCTATTGTAATTTTCTTTTTCTTAATGAAATTTTCAAATATAAGTTTATGAATAATTTTTTTTTTTTTAAACATATTCAATTGTTTAAGCTAACCCTACTTTCAAATCCTAATATCACCGGTAACATGCAGAAATTTCAAAAGGAAGTAACATTTACTTACCCCTAAGGCCATTTACTTTCTCCATTTTTTGTTTGGAAAAGGAACTTCCTAGGAATTATAACTTCCAACATTGTTGTCAAACAAACAAATTTAAATTAATGCATAAAATGGCTCAAGGTGTAACAAGGCAAGAATATCACCTTGGTGCGCCTCACGCCCTCAATGAAGTTAGATGCACTAGATCAAAAGCAAAAAAAATACCCTAGGAGAAAAGGCTTTGTGCCTCAACCATGCACTTCAATGCGCCTTTAGTTGCGCCTCATAAACATCAAGCTAGACCACTATTATAACTCTTAAAACTCTAATGACTACTAAAGATAGAAACATATTGTTAGAATGAAGCGTGTAATTAACTGGGATGGTTGCAACAATTATATTTTAAAAAAAATTAATGTTCAAAGATCTTATCTTACAATTGCATGTAAAAAAAATATATATATCTCTTAACACTCTAATGACCACTATTATAACTCTTAAAACTCTAATGACTACTAAAGATAGAAACATATTGTTAGAATGAAGCGTGTAATTAACTGGGATGGTTGCAACAATTATATTTTAAAAAAAATTAATGTTCAAAGATCTTATCTTACAATTGCATGTAAAAAAAATATATATATCTCTTAACACTCTAATGACCACTATTATAACTCTTAGCACTCTAATGACTACTAAAGATAGAAACATATTGTTAGAATGAAGCGTGTAATTAACTGGGATGGTTGCAACAATTATATTTTAGAAAATAATTTAATGTTCAAAGATCTTATCTTACAATTTTTTTTGCATGTTAAAAGAAAGGGTATGCACATACCAGATCATTGTTGCATCTCTCTAGATCAAGAACCTTAACAGCTACCACCTCATTGAATGGAATACAAAGAGCCCTGTACACAGTAGCACTCACACCTTCCCCAATTTCCTCATACAGCTTGTAGTCCTTTGCATCAACTGGATATTTTTTCTCCAGCACCTCCATTGGTCTTTCTTACAACGCCATACTTGTATGCTCTTTACTTCCAGACACATAAAATAGCATACTGATGAACAAGAACACACGGATCAAAATACTCTTGGACTTACTCCAGTTAAGCAACATGATCCAAAAACTCAGCAGCTTGTGCAAGGCATTGTTCACCAAATAGTAGTGTACTGGTATAAACAGGTAACTTCCCTATAAAGGAGCACCCGTTGCAGTGACTAGTACTGTGAGCTACTATATTTTAGAGTCTACAAAATCCACTACCTCTGGCAGTACACGATGTCAGGATTCACTTCGGTTGCTACCTAATTACAACAGACAGCGCTAAACTCCATCAAACAACGTTAGAAATCAACTTCTATAGCCATTAGTCAGAAATGGGTATTATAAACCAAACACATGCCCAATGTTTTCTACTAAAGAGCAACAGTTGGATCTGCAAACTACCAAATAATCACAAACTCTGATTTAGCAAGTGCTTGCTCAAATCAGCAGAGAAAACACCAGCAGGAATACATCTGCACAGAAATACGACACTTCGGTTACAAAACTTTCTTTAAAAATGATCAAGATAATAAAGTAAGTATGATATTGTAGAAAAGAACAAAAAAAAAAAGCATTCTATCAAAATACCCTCAAAAGTTTTTGCATGTAATAGACCATTGACACATTATTAATGAAATTAAAACTTTGATCTGGATCAGGCATAGGTAATCAGTAATCACCATATATTATGCACTCTAGTGCACTACATAACAAGTTCATTATACTAAACAGTGAGATTCAAATTTATGAATTCATTAGGCCATACTCCCAAGTCCCAACTACAAGTTCTCTATGATACTTATAACGTGTTCATCATTTAAAACATTCCAATATGAAGCAAGCAAGCCCTTTTTCACATGCCTAACTGCACAAAAGTTTCTGCAACAAACATAAAAAAAATATTGGCAAAATTGTCTCGCAAAGCATACAATTTAATTAATTAAAAATCAAATTGTGTTTTGAATTTTCAAGTTTAGATCATTGTATAGTTCATTTTACAGCTTTATACAAGGTATGATCATTACTATTCAGCTTTAACCCTAAAAAAAATCACGATTTATATGACCAAAATCATTCATATTGACAAATATTTGCTCTTAATCACCAAAAGACGGTTCCATCAAAACAAATTTACCCATAAGAAAAGTTCTAAATAGCAACGCTAATTTAATCAGTGATAAATACTTCAGTTCAACAAACAGGGGAATTTGAAATAGGTGCAAAACCTCAAAAATTATAACATAAGAAAACCATTAAGCAAAGTTAGGATCAATCAATGCACTTCAACAATGAAAAGTTGCAAATCAACCTACATTAAAGTTAATACAATGACTCTAATTAGATTAATTCATTGTTTTCTTTTTTTTTTTTTTTGGTTGTGCTAATGAGGCAAGGCCAAACAAAAAACAACGAAAAAAAAACTAGAACAGAGCGTGGCATGGCTCACTCGTACAATGTCCTAGTACAGCAGGTGAACTAGCTCCCTGCGAACAACTTGGAGGATTATGAAGTTCTCATTTTTTGTTCACTCCTTTAACCTTTTGACAGCAATGGTCCCCAATCATTCTCCTAGATTAGCTTGCAGCAACAGTTCAATATATGGTAGCACTCACCCCCAGAAAAGTCATTCAGTAGAATTTGAAATTAGCAGTAGAAAGAGCTGCAATGAGCAGCACCCACCCACCTCCCCCCCCCCCTCTCCTCTCCGTACACAAACACACCTCAATACTCAATATTGTTGATTTATAGTGTAATTAATCCTAATTTAACCACTAACTCACAATTCACAACCACTCACATTAGTCCCATACAAAAATAAATAGAAATTAAAAAATAATAATAAACACAATTAAAGGAGATCAACAACTAAACACAATTAAATCAATTAATCAGCAAATAAACACAATTAAATCAAGTTGAGCAACAAATAAACTAAAAAAAAAAACAGAAATTAAAGAAAAATAAATTAAAGGGAGAAAGTGAGAAACTGACAAGAAGAGCCGGAGGACCACCGGATCGAATCGAGGGATTCTGCAAGAGGCGAGAGCGAGTGAGCGTTTCTGTGATTGAGACTTTGACAGCTGTCGGAGTAAAGCTGCAAAGAGGGTTAGAGATTCAGAGTCCACGGAAGCTTGTCGGTCAAAGTAATGGAGTTGCCGGCAGTGAAATAAGGACAGAAGTTGGGAGAAGAGGATGGGTTGGGGAGGAAACGCACTACAAATTAAGCTTAGAGCTAGTAGTTTCAAATCATCAATTAACTAAAAAGAGAAATGAAGCAGTGAATAAAGAGGACGAAAACTGCGATTGATTGATTGATCTTGAAAGTATGAAATTTAAGACAAATACAGATTAATTTTGCTTACTGTTTTCTGCAATCAAATCTCTCCAACCGAGCTAGTAAAAAAAAAAAAAAGCAGCCACTTTTTGGTGTGATGATGAATATGGTATTTTTGGGTTTTAAACAGTTGTAGGTAGAGTTGTAAAGAGAATGGTCTGGACCGCACTAAACCGCGGACCAAACTATATTATTGCGGTCTGGTCTGGTTTGCGGTCTAAAATTTATGGTCTGGTTTTTTATAAACTAGATCGTAATTTTTGCGGTCTGGTCTGGATTTTTATTTTTTTTAGACCAGACCAGACCGTAAATAATTATGGTTTGTTGTTTTAGACCGTAACCCATAAACCATAAACCGTATAAACCTTTTAAATTTGTAACTCTGTATGGTTTTCCATTTTATAATTGATTGATGGATGTTATATTGTCATTTTCTGTTGTGGACTTTCACTTGGTTGTATAGGTAAACTTATCATTTGTCAGCATTTCACTCTTATAAAGTTATGCTTTATAAAATCTTTCAGGAATTGCGGTTTAACCGCAAACCACACTAGACCAGACCGTTTAAAAAATTATGGTCTGGTCTGGTCTGGTCTAAAATATGGTCTGGTCTGGTCTGGAAAACACCTAGACTGCAATTTTGTGATTTGGTCTGGTCTGGACCTCAGACCGCACTAGACCGGACCGTGTACACCCCTACTTGTAGGTAGGGTGTTGGTTTGGGTTGGAACTCGTTTGGTTAACTGAACTGTGTTTGATCGGAGCTGAAATAAACTGAACTAAAAGTGATTTGTAATTTAAAAATGACTTGAACTGAAAGTGACCTAAATTGTTTTTTACCAGTAAATCAATGAATTCAACTGAATTGGATCTAAACTGAAAATAACTCAAATTGAAATTGACATGTACAACACCTGAAAAAACATTGTATCAAATTGAACTGAATTAAATATGAAGCAACCTGTTTGAACAATTGACCTGACCTAACCCAAACTGAATTGAGAAGGTAAACTGAAATGATCCATTCGTTTTCTTATAAATAATAAAATAATATTTTATCTTAATTTAATTTGAAATTTGATCATTTCCTTTTCAAATTGATTAAAACGACACATTGTATATATTGGTATATTGAAATCATTAACGTGAAAGCTTTCGACTTTTGATAATAATTGATATTATATGTCGATATGTATATGAGAGTATAATTATATTAACTCAACAATGTGAATTTTATTAATCTTGAAATCTGAATATGATTTGTTACAATGGTAATTCTGGCTATTTATAATACAATCAACAACTAAATCCTAACAAACCTTTAAAATCTAAAGAAACTAGGAAATACCCAAGAATCACGTGGCAATTTGTCCACTTGACCCTAGGAAAATCGTCCACCATCCCACTTGCACAAGTTGTATGTTCAACTGGCCAACTAGACTCTTATCTACTTGCAACTTGCATAAAATCCTAACAAACTTAGATATTATCTTAACAACTTGACTAATTAACTAATTAACAAAATAATTAAAGACACCTATGCCTAAAATGAGAAAAACCCTAGCAACTGCAGTGGGAAAAAACCCATAGGCAAAAAACCAACTTATTCCCTGAATCCACCATCTTACCTGTAAAGTGATAATTGAATACACCATTATCAATTAACACCCTACTCCACCAAAAGAATGTATTCGTGACTAATGGTGGTTGTTGTGATAACCATCTATATAACCACCACTATCATCCACAGCATCATTAATCTTTACCATTGTTACCCACACCTATGTTCACATCTAGTATAATAGCAACAAGGATTGAACCAATGACCTCTCTTATATAATCCAAGCCAATTACCAACTCACCCAAATGTTTTTAATGTCTAATAGATTATTTTTAATATATATTGTTCTCAAACAATACTTTAACTATTTATCTCATCATTTAAAAAAGGCGTTTGAGACAACGTATGTGCGCCTTCGAAGCCTCCTCAATCCTCACCATAATTGTGCCATGTACATAAGACCCATAAGTTATATCCAATTATTCAACCAAAAATATAATGTTAACAAAAATCGAATCTAAGACCTATGTAAGGAAATTCAACACAATTACCAACTCAACTAGATGTTTTTGGTGACCTTTAAATATATTGTTTTAATAGTAAGCTTAAAATAACAACAACAAATAACTAACTAAGCCCAATAAAAATCAAACGTGACATATTAAGATAACACCTTAATTGTTTTTCTCATTGTTACACGTATATTAGACGTGGCGCCCGAGGCAGCGCCTGAGCGGAAAAACTAGTTATAAACTAAAAAGAAATTAAAAGAGAAAAAGGGAAGAAATTACCAAAGAAAAACTTGAATTGAATTGTAAAGTTAATTAACAAACTAATTCTACTAATTCTAGAGTGAGGAAGAGTATTAGGATTTCTAAATCTCAAAATTGCTAAAAAACTAGTTAAGGCCGACCCTCGACATCATGACCTATATACATTACATTGGGCTTGATTAAAATAAGCCCACAACAAAAACCGCGAGAAAAATTAAACGGACCACAAACCGAACTCCTACACCCGCAGCAGCCAAATGGCAATTGTTCCCTGCGCCCTCAGCTAGCGTATTTCGTGGATTCTGAAGGGCCTGTTTTATGTTGCGGGCACATAGAATAAATGATGTTTAAGCGTTGTGCCCGCATGAAACCGTTCAAGACGACCTTTTGACGATCTTTTTTATTTCTTTGCTCGATTCCTTCAAATCTCGTTCGTAGCTTCTCGTACCTTGGCACACATACCAAGGCAAGCCCATTTTGACTCGTTTAAGCTTTTGGTGACTTCATAACTCCATATTACGCTCCTATAACACATAAAACAAACCGAAAACCACGCGTAATAACCGAGGAAGCATATAATAAACATTAAAAGTGCTGGAAATCTACTAAAACCACTCCAAATCATAACTTAACACCGAGGAACGATATTTAATCAAAATAAAGCCACCAAACCTTTGCTTGTCCCGAGAAAACACAACAAAATTGACTACACCCCATAAAAACAAAATAATCATTATAACTCAAGAGAGCATCCGAAGACACATGGATCAAAGCCAACCAATCAAGCACCCAATTACCGTCCTTCCTAAATACGAGTAAAAAAAAACCCAACCAACCAAGTTTAATGAATTGATGACTAGAGTAGTTCACGGGTTGTCACTCCACACATTTAATGATGAGCTTATATCAATGAAGCTCTAATCCTCACCTCCCAACTTAAGATGGAATGCAAATGCAAAATGTGTTTAAATGCAAATTTAGGAACCCAAACCCACATCTCACACCTCATGAAAGTGTTTAAGGGCATCCACTCGTCCTAAACGTCGACTTGAAATGCAAGTAATACTCTAAGACTTTGATAAAGGATTAACTTCACAATAACTATAGCATGTGCACGAAGATCAAAAAGGGCTTTGATAACTTGTAATGTGGCTAAGGTGATGGGTAGGATAAAATTTGGGATAATGTGGTGGAATGCGGGGTATACGCATATAAAATAGAGGAAAACCGTTAACAACTCCAAAGCAATCATTAACATTCTCCAACATTCAATTCCAACCAAAGCAAGCCAAACTTTTCTTTTTAATTTATATCAACTGTATAAATCTCATAAATCAACAACCAACTATATTACAAACTTTAAACTTCTTTCTTATTTGAATTACTTTTGAGCTTTAAAACGCATTTACTTCACTTCTTTCATACTTTTTCAACTTATTATGCTTTTATAATTTTTTGACTTTATTTTTTCATCCATAATAAAATTCTAGGTTCACAACTCGTAATGATTTGTCTTTGCTTAAAATTCAATAAACAATAAACAAAATCATCACACATACATAACTAGGCCATGAATAAATTATAACTTTTCAATTAACTTGCGACAGCCTAGACATTGGTATGCAAAGCCTTAAATGTGAAACTTGTAATCAAATAAACCTCACTAAACAGCAATTACAACAATTTTCACCAACAATCCTCCAAAACAACCATCAAAAGTATATCAACAACATCACGACCATTCCAACTCCCTCATACCAAATTCGGCCATATAATGAATCATGTAGCATGACCAATAGGGCTGTAAATGAAAGGTAAAAAGCTCAAACAAGGGATCAAGGGAAAAATATATAAGGAAATGACTAAAATAGGAAATTCTAGAGGCTTCTACTACCTCCGTTAACGATTATGTGCAGCGCTTTCTATTTCAGGATGTTATCAATTACTTGCAAGACTTTAATTTTTTCCTTATTTAGTAACTTTTTAATGGTGAAATGACGAAACTACCCTTGCTTAATTATTTACCCATACACTTAACAAATCTAATGTTGTTGCTTAAGGATTATAATTCTGCTAATTTATATCTAATTACTCCCTCCAAAATAATTCATCAACCTCCTAACTACCCTCATTTACACCCTCATTCATCTTTTCTGGGTTATTCATTAAAGATGAACCTTTCATCTTCAACCAACTGCATTTATTCTTCTCTTATCTTCTGCACCCTCATTTACACTCTCACACTTCCTCACCACACTTTTCTCTCTTCCGTCTTCCTCTGTGAAACCCTAACAAAAACGCCTCAATTCCCTTCAACCTCATATACTGTTCAACCTTAAAAAAATGGGAGATCCAACTCCATTGAAGAAAGCTCTATTTGAAACACAAAACGAAAAAGAAATTCAATATCTTTTCTTCATGATTGAAGGAATTGAGAAGGGTGCGAGGTTTCCTAAATCGGCATACCACTCCAGTGAAGCTGCAAAGCATTTGAATTGTAACCTTTTGAAAGCTCTTAGTGAAGCCGTTGGTGCGGCTGATGTTGATGTCAAAGGAAAAAAACCTCTTGCTTTAGATCTGAAGCGGAAGGGTGTGCATAGGGTTATAAACTCTACTGGAAACCTCCATGCTGTTAGGCGATCTTCAAGGAGGAGGTCGAAAGGTGGTGTGAAAATCGTTGGTCTTGATGAAATAGTCCCTAATAGTGCCCAAAAAGTCCCTGATTTGACTGTGGTCGTCAAGCCACTTGAGGAGCCTCCACTAGCAATGGAGGATCCCAACCTTTTGTGTGACGAGTCCTTTGTTCTTACCTTACCTGCCCCAAACGACACACCCTCTGACGATGGCCACAATAGTGGTGGTTCTGATATTATCTGATCTCGGTCTGTAAAGTCCCTTCAACTTCCTTCTTCTTTATTTACCTAATTCGTGTTCATGATTTTTGACTTTCGATTTTGTTGTTTGTTTGTGTTTGATTTGTAACTTGTTTATGTGTTTGATTTGTCACTTCCATTATTGGGTTTTTGTTGTTTGTTGGGGTTTAGGATATGTTTTGTGGTTCTGAATTTGTGCTTCAACTATTTTCATATGTTCTGTGCTTAATTTGTGCTTCTGAATTTGTTTTCTGAATTCGTGCTTCTCAATTTGTTTTCAACTATTTTCATATGTTTTCTGAATTTGTGCTTCTCAATTTCTGCTTCATATGTGTTCATATGTTTTCTGAATTTGTGCTTCTGAATTTGTGCTTGGAAGGGTTTCATATGTTTTCTTCATATTTTTTGTCCTTTTGAATTTGTGCTTCTCAATTTCTACTTCATATGTGTTCATATGTTTTCTGAATTTGTGCTTCTGAATTTCTGCTTCATATGTGTTCATATGTTTCCTTCATATTTTTTGTGCTTCTGAATTTGTGCTTCATAAGTTGTCTGCTTAATTTGTGCTTGATAAGTTTTGTCGTTCTGAATTTGTGGTTCATATGTTTTGTGGTTCTGAATTTTGTGGTTCATATGTTTTGTGCTTCTGAATTTTGTGGTTCATATGTTTTGTGGTTCTGAATTTTGAGTTTCATATGTTTTCTGCTTATGAATTTTGGTTATGATTTTATTGTTTTCAATTATTTCTTGTAATCACTACCTCCGTTGACTTAAGGATGCAACACATGAGTTTATGTTGAGTCCCAATTTTTGCCATACAGGGGTACTTAAAGTACCCATTCCTTTTTGAAGTTGTCCCTAATACCATTTTTGAAAAGTATTGTGGTTGGGAGTTGATGATTGATGAATGATGATTACCCTAACATTTATGGTCAATTTGGATTTACTGAAGTTTGTCCAAAATTTTTCAAAATATTTGTGAACCTGTGTCTCATTTACAAATTTGTTTTGAGTCCCATAATTGGCATAACTATCTTATATCAATTCAAGTGATGAAGGGACTCATGTGAAACCCATTAATGTACACTAATGCTCCTGTTTTGTTTCACACAAAGCAGTTGAGGTGTATCATTGTCATCAATGGTGTTGATGAACATGCATATTAGGTTTTGATGGATTTTAATGTGCATAACTCTGTAATATACTCATCAAAATGTTTTCTTTCACTCCAATTCATTCATGTTGTCATACACATACCTTCATCATACATGACTGCCTATGCATTATCTATAATTTTGCATACTTACAAACACTTTTTACACGTCTAAGTGAACATACATCACAAAATGAAAATCAAAAGGCATATAACCTGTTGTCCCTATTATGTTCAGCAAGTACTATAAGGTTATATGTGGCAGTCATGTCTTCTGGTGTTCCTCCTTCAATCTTCAGTTAGCATCAATGAAAAGTTGCTGATCAACTTCTTGTTGTCTTTATGTTGTTGTTTGTCTAAACCTGTCATTCAAGTACTGCACTGCCTCATCAACAACCTTCTGATCAACTGCTAGGTTATCTGGTAGTAGTCCCATCTCATCCAATCCCCTTTTGTCCATATGTTGAATCTTGTAGTTGTTACCTCCTTTCACTTTCAAAATATCAATCATGCATGATTGCAAGGTTAACCATGTGTACTTGTTAACCAAAGGATCAAATGTGTTGTATGCATGGTTCACATGCTGAATGAATTCCTCAATTGTCCTTGGAAAATGTTGGTATTGTAATGACTGCATGGAGGTAAACAACCCAAGATCCAACACATTCAGATCAGGGGATTGAGCTGGCTGAAAAATCATGTTAATGTTCCACCCTTCACCCTTAGTTGCTCTCAACCATTCATCATCAATAGGAATCTGATGTGGCCTAGCATTGCCCCATTGAATGTATAGTTCTTTCCCAAGTATTTCCTTTGGCCATTTTTCCTTGATACAAGGTATAATGTTGTTGATGAGCATGTGTCTCACTACTTTTCTAGTTACATTTTGATGTGCTTTTATTTCCCATGTACCTGCAGTTCTGTTTTTACTGTTGTTGGTAGCTTGTTTGTGGAAAATAAAAGGCCAAATGCCATGCTTTCCATCATGCAGCATTGTTCCATTTGCATCATACAATGGTCTGCCAATAACAGCCATAAACATTGGCTTTATCTTATATCTCTTTGACACTTCACATCTGTAAGGATCATCTTCCTTTGGCAACAAGTAAAACCTTCTTGTTTCAGGGTTCAAATAGAGCCATTTTTCATTAGTGTGTAGGGTAAGTTGCATATCATCAAAAGTTGCTTTTTCAGTTGCTATTCCTAGAATTATGTGTGACAACACCCATTTAAGTCTAGCAATTTTGTGGTCAGGACTTAACCTTGGATAATTGGTGCTTGTGTGACTTCTGAGTCTTCCCCTTTTCTTAAGGTTATGCACGTAAACATGAGACACATTCAAATGTTTTGCCAAAGACCTTAGAGTTGTCCTGTACTGTAAAGGGACAGATTGCAAAAATTGATCACTGACTTCCATTGCTTTCCTTCCAACTTTGCCTTCTTTCTTGGGTCTGGCATCAATCAATTCCCCATTTTGTCTTTGTGCTTCGACATATGTGTAAAGTCTACTTATTGTGGACTTGTGAACCCCCACTTCCCTTGCAACTTGTGAAATGCTACCATAAGGAAGACTTTGTTCTCTTTCCATTGCTAGTATAATGTCAACAATTTTCCTCCTTTTCTCTAATGTTAACTGTGGTTTACATTTTCTGACAATCTCACCTATGTCTTCCCTGTTTATCTCTTCATCTTGTTGTTGTTCAAGGAGAATCTGATCTATGGAGAACCACCCGGCGTCTGCATAATCTGCCATATATGAATCAGTTTACAGATTTTTGTTCTTTGCTTTGTTATGCATTGATTTGCAGGGTGGTTGTGGGTGGACGTGGCAGCTGACTTGGGACTGCCACTTTTTGGGGATGCAATGTACAGCTGAACAGTGATGGAGGTAGAATTGAAAATGAAGATGGAGTGCTACTATGGGAGAAGAAGAAAAGATGAATGCTGACCTTGTGAATATTTGATTATATTATTTTTTGGACTTTAAATTGCCATTGTTGATGGTTGTATTAATCTCCCTTCTCCCCTGCTTTTTTTTTTTTTTGCTTGATGGAGCAACAACTTTGGATACATTATTATGACAAATGTAGTTGTATATATAGTGTAGGGCGATGTAGTGTGGAAGTCACAATTTGAAACTTTAACATTTCACATTGTGACCAAATTTAAGTGGGAAATGTAGAGGGTTGTTTGATGATGCATGATTTTGGTGGGAAAACAACCCAAAACTAAAATTTTGGCTCCACTTTAGTTGGTGGACCCAGTTCATTAATCAACTAATCTTATTTTTTTCTCTCTCCTCAATATACTTACCCATACCCTTATATTTTCCTAAACATCATTTAAAAATTTTCCCTAGGAGTCCGTACACTCCAAAGTGTTGCATCTATCCTTTTGTTAACGGAGGTAGTAAAAGAAATGAAGGCCTTTTATCATGCACAACATGCACAAAACCATAACTAAAGCTACTAGAATCCAATGTCAAACCCAAGATCATAATTGCACCAGGAACTAAGCACACATGAAAGAAATATGAATAACAATATATGCAAAAATGGCTCAAATCCTTCCGTTAACACAGTTCAAGTTGATACAAATATTGATCACAACTTCGAAAGTTTGATTAAAGCTATTAACAAGGGTGCAACCATGAGGGAATTGATTGTTTATGGAGATTCAAGTCTAATGGGTGCATCCAGGGTTGGGATTTGCGTGTGCATGGTCACACATACCTAGGTGTGGCATGCAAATCAAGGCAAGAAGGTTGACAAGGGGAATAAGTTGGTTTTGCCTATGAGTTTTTTATCCCATTTCACTTGATAGGTTTTTCTCATTTTAGGCATTGAGTCTTTCATTTCTTGAAGTGTCTTAATCTTCATTTGCCTTATACACATGGAAAATGACTTCTTGAAGGTTTCTTGATTAAAAGATTGAATCTTGAAAGGTTTCTTGAAGATTTGAGGGAAATCGCAAAATTTGCGCAAAAATTGATCTTTGGATGTGGCTTGTATCTTGGACGATTTTCTAGGACTTTGGGTAGATTGAATATTTGTGTAAATGTGGTTGTAATTTGTTGATTGTCTTGAGTAGCAAGGTATTAGAAAGTTTGTTAGGATATTTTTTGTTTAGGTATAGTTTGTTAGAGTTTGTTAGCAAGATGAGAATGACATGCAGTGATGATGTGGCATCTCATCTTGTGAGTCATTGTTGAGACATCTAGGGGACGATTTTAGCTAGGCTTGTGCGTGTGTTTTTAGTTTGTTTTGTTATGATTTTGTTGATGATTATGACTATAAATAATCTCAACATTAGTTTGTAAAAATTCAGATTTGGATATAAAATAATAGTTTTGTTTTGTTTACTTAGAAAACAAAAATACCGAAATTTGAGTTGGTGGATATTTCCTTTAGACTCATGTGAGATTGATTAGTGGCTTTGAGGGTGCCTTGATCTTTAATCAAAGACTAATTAATCAACCTAAATTCGTGAGTTTTGGTGGCCTAACCTTTAGAGATTCGTGAATTTAGTTTCTATCCTTGTGAAGTTTTGTAATCATACGAAAATTCACATCACAAGTCCAAGACCCAATTAAGGTTGAGAAGAGTTGATCAATACAAGGAATTCAAGCAATTAAAGTCAAGTCATAGTCAACATATCACACATGTGGATTCATTCGCAATCAAGAGTGATAAAGTTTTCAAAATAAGCACATGGGGTACAGTAGTAATCAAATTCCCAAAATAAAACTCAACTGGGACGATAATCATCCATTAATCAAACTCTCTCTAAAATTAGTCTTATGAAAAACAGTACAATCTTTTTGGTCACATGTAAACTTCCACTCCTAATGAATGGTACAAACCATGCAACAGTCCTAAGAAAGCAATAAAACTAAGCTAGGAAAACAATAAAACTAACTAAACACACCAACAAGAAAAAGAAAAGAAAAAGGGAAGTCGGAATGATCAAACCAAACCAAATTCAATCTCCAACAAGAGTCCAATAAAGCACCAAATCCAAAATACATCTTGCTCAAAATTAAACCCGAAAAGGAAAATAAAACCAAACTCCAAAGAAAAGGGTTAAGGTAAAACTAACTAAACATTTTTTTTTGTATATATATTTTTTATTTTCTGATTTTTTTGTGTTTCAAAGCAATAAAAGCTAAAACTAATTACATATATACAAGAGAAAGAAATCCTCCCCTCAAACTGAATTTTGTCATGTCCTGAGAAAAATAACCATGAAGAATAAATGGAAGGTGGTGACGCTGAGCTCTACTGACTAGGGCCCCAGTACCTATATAATACCCCATATTTTCACGTATTTTGAGAATTTAATTTCATAATTTATGTGAATATTTTTAGTATTTTTATTGAAAAATTAAGTTAAATAAATATATTAAAGAAAGACAAAATTTAATTAATTGCTACTTAAAATAATAATTATTATGTTTTCTAACGTGTATAAATTTTATTTTATGTCACTTTGAATTTTATTAAATATTTTAACAAGTTTCTAAAATTAGAATTTTCAAGGTTTCCTAATTTGTTTTTAAACAAGGGCACAAAAGTAATTTTAAGCACTAAGGGTATTTATGTAATTTCACCAAAACCTTCTTTGGTCCTATAAATACCCTTTAAAACCAGAATTTTCAGATTTATAACGCAATTTGTGGGTTAGGATTTCAAAAAAAAAAAACGAGGAGATAGGTTTTTCTTAAAAAAATAAATTTCATCGCTGCTCACTCGCCGGCTGCCACTCATTGCTGGAAACACTCGCGCCGCCCCTACTCGTCGCCGACTACCACCCCGCCAGACGGACACCACCACCACTTCCTCCCCCTTTTTGGTATTTTTCGAAGCCTTTATAAAAAAAAACTTTTTCTTTCGGATCCTCTCTTCTTTTTAATTCAATCTTGCATAAATTCATGTTTATAACTATGTTTAAGCATTTTTTATAGTTTTAATCATGTTTTATAAGTTATGATCATGTTTTAGGATTTAAAATTTATGTTTATAGAGTTGTTCATGAAATTATAGAAATTAGGGTTTATAAAGTTATGAAATTTTAGTTTTATGATTTTAATACTCTAAACTTTCATATTATGATCATAAATTGTTGTAGTATCAATTTGTGATGATTTTATGAAGTTCAAATTTGTTTTTATTGGTTTTAAATTTAATTAATATTGCTGTCAAATTTTTAAATTTATAAAAACTAAGAGTACAAATATTATGAACGTGTTTTGAAGCATGAAAAATTATTTTAAAGCATAAATTATATGTATGATGATAGTATAAGATAACCAAAAGTGTTTTGTGCTTGATTTATGAAGTTTTAATGAGGTTTTAATAAGTTTTGAATAAATATATATTGCTGTAAATTTTTATTAACATGTGTTTATGCCCAATAAAAATAGTAGCATGTGAAATAATAAGTTATAATAGTTTTTAACACATTATTATATGATGATCTTTGGACATGAATCTAATGTTTTAGTATCAAATTATAATAATTTTACAAAGCTGCCATGTTTGGAAAATTATCGAAAATCAAGTGTTTTGCAAAAGAAAAAAATAAAGTATGGAATTAAATAGAGACCATATATGGAAGGTTTTGGACAAGTTTCCAATAAAAATAGTTCGTTTAGAGTTGTTGTAGAAGTTAGTCAATATGGTTTTAATTTAGTCTTGATTTTCTCTATGTAGGAGAATTTGAGTTAGGAGACTTATAGAAGTTGTGATGGATCATTGTTATTACACAAAGTACGTAAATACTAAAGGCATCTATATAAGAAGAGTTCATGTTAGATTTGTTGATTTTACATGCTATGTGCTATAGACACTTAAAAGTTGATGCTTGATTGACTTGAGTTAACTTACATGAGAAGTTATGTTAGCATGAATGTATGAAAAGCATGATTTATATACGAAGTTGACATTCCGTGTTTAAAGTATTGTTATTACATCATGAGAAATTGGAATATTAAATTATTTCTAAAATTTGACTAGTAGTTAATAAAGAACAAAGGAAAGAAATTTTAGTTGATTAATTACTTGATTAACAAGAAAGGTAGTTGCTAAATTTTTATTCACATGTTTAAAGGAAGCAAATGAGCAAATAGCTAGCCACTCACATATAATGTGTTGTAAAGGGAAGTTTAGTCAACTAAAGGACACACAAAAATTATTTTAGAATCACATTTAAAAACCAAGATCATTAATAGGGTGTTGATTGTTACTATGCATGCTTCCATGTGTTGTTGTGTGTATCATAACATTTGTTAAACCTGTTAATCACGTAAAGTGAAAGAGGATTCACACCAAAACTCTTGGAACGTATATACCTTGACTGTGAACAATTGCAAGGGAGGGGGGGGGGGGGTGGGGGGAGTTATGGGTGTTTACTGTAACTTGTAATCGGGGTACAAGACGTTGTACTCTTTTATATTTTAAATACGCTGGAATTCCTTCACTATATTTGACATAGGCAATATCTTCTTGGAGTTGCTCCCAAGTTGGTGCCCAATAGGGCGATTGTTAAGGAAAGGTAACCCGTTCGATGCGAAATCCAAAGATCTAAATATAATAAATAATTTATATGAGTAGGTTCTATGCACATGTATGTAGTGATGTCAATGGTAAGAAGTATGTGTGTTCATTCTTTTCTTTTATTTTTATTTAATCATGTTTTGCATAGTCTCTAGTATTTACGTACTCAACTTTGCTGATTGTGTGTGTGTGTTTGTGTGCATGGCTTTGCCTTTGACTTGGCCCTACGACGACCCATTTCGATGGCGAGTAGGTGTCTAGAATAAAGAGAAAGCTAAGGTACAGGTGAGCATAGTCAATCATGCTGGGATTGAGTGATGAGCGCTTGCATTGTTGTTTTCTTAGCTTGTGTGGACTTGTTATATAGTTATTGTTATAGTTGACTTTTGGATTTTCTTTTTCGAATTTTAAAGTTTCTTTTGTTTTGAAGGGTTGTTAATACGATTTTGAATTGTAATAAAGATTTATTTTGGTTTTCATTCTGGTTCTGATTTTTGTTTAAGAGTTCTTTGAGTTTATTTTGGTTTTAATTTGGTTTTGAAAATAAAGACTTCTGCTGTGGTACTTTGATAAAAGCCTTAGCCGCTATCACGGTGGCGGTAATACTTTGGTTTTTCCAAGTTAAGTACGAAGTATATTTATTATTATTATTTTCTATTTTATTTATATTATATTTCCGGAAATCGAAAGGAGAAAGTTAGGAAATTTCAGGGTGTTACATTAATCGTGTTTAATTTTCTTTAATATTAATAATTTATAATATAATATAAGTAAGTAGGAGGAAAAAGAAAAAAAACCAGCAAAACAGCAGAGTAGAGCCTTCATGCGGGCGCAGCGCTCAAAACCTTACTCTTCTATGCGCCCGCAGAATAAAACAGAAGCCTCCACAATTTCTTGCAGAAGCGTCCTGGCGGGCGCAGCGAATAAAGGGGTTTTTACCCCTGCGGGCGCAAAGAACCCCTAAAAACCATATTATTATTATTATTATTATTATTATAAAATAAATTTAATTCTCTTAATCTCTCTCTTCCTCTCAATCTTCTTCCTCTCTCAACCATCATAAAAAACCCTAAAACCTCAACTTCAATCAACTATATCTCACTACTAACAACTCCAAATCACTCCAAATTTTGACACAACACTCATCTCATTTCCCTAAACAATCTCTTGGAGTCAAAAATTGCAAAAATCAACTGAAATTGCAACCCTAGGGTCCGAAAATTTCGAGTATATTGTGCTTGATTTTTGGGTTTTCTTCTTAAATTTTCTTGCAATTTTTTGCTCCATTGCTATCTAGTGAGGTATAACTTCCTTTTTACCCATGTTTTATTAAGTTTTATGAAGTTTTCATGAATTTTTTAAATTTTTGGGTAATTTTATTATGAATTAAATTTGGCCAAATTGGTCACAACAGCACAAGCTATAGGTTTAGGGCATATAGCAGCACAAACTAAAGCGGGTGTATGTACCAACACCAACTATTTGTGAGGGTGCATATATTGACATAAAATATATCGGCGACAGAATATTTCTTCAGATTTCCGATGGGGGTGATAAAGTATTAATTTCTTTTTTTTTTCCACTTATTTCTTTCTCTCACTTGTCTCACCTGCATTTTTTTTCTTTCACTCCATAACTACACTCAACTCTTCCCCCTTAATTTCCCTCCTTCATAAACAGGTGTTGTCCAAACTAATCATCAAATTATAAAGGAAATTTCACCAAACAACAATAAATCAAATGAAATTAATCCTCTGAAATTAATGACAACAGCTAAAAAAATTACAAAGATGCTGCAGAAAACAAAATTCAAGGATTAATTGAAGTAGAACTTTTTTCTTTCAAAAATCCTCAACATCTTCTTCCAAGCACGAGTTCATAGAAAATATAAATTGAGAATAATTAATGTACTCTTTGAAATTGAATCTCTAGATCTGCAATTCTTTTCCCCAAAAGATGTTTAATAGCATCGTTAGAAGTCGATTGAAGTTATTGCTTGAACAACAAGGTGGCGGAAAATCCAAACTAAAAGTAGTTACGGACCTGCGGTGGTAATAACCTTGCTTCTTGAGCTGCATCATGCCCATCATCATCTTCAATGATCGCAGCTTCCGACAAAAGCGAGGTATCTTTTTGTTGCGCTGGCAAATTATTTCTTCGAATACTTCTTATCTGATGGTGAAATTCATATAGTGAAGAAGTTGACAATTTTGAAGACTACTATTCATTAAACCATTATTAAACACCACACACAGTTCACATTTCAAACATTAACATATACCAATTCGAAATTATTGAATTACTTTATGAAGTGATGTTTTTTATGAGGAAAGATTTTATTTATAAATTTGTGTGACAAAATTGGTGGGGAGGGTGGTAGTGGTGGTAGTTTTTACAGTGGTGTGACGAGATTGGCTAAAGTGGAGAAGAGCATGGAGATTGAAGGTAGTAGTTGAATTATGAGAAGAGTATGGAGTTATGAAGATTGAGGGTAGTTGAGATTGAGCAAGAAAAAAAAGATAGAAAAGGGGGGAAAACATAAAAGATAATTATAAAATGAAGAAAATATTAAAATATTAAGATTTGTCGTATTTTGGTCAAAGTTTCCACCTCCGACGTCATTTATGTCACTACATCCTCCCAAGTTAATAGTTCATGCTGTTGTGCACACCCGCTTTAGTTTGTGTTGCTTCATGCACCTAACCTATAGTTTGTGTTGTTGTGGCCAATTTGGCCATTGAATTTTTGACTTTAAAATTGATTACAGTTGCTTATGAATGATTAATTGTTGTTTTTATACTTCAATATCATGTTTAGAGTTATTAATTTTGAGTAATTGAAAGTTTTGTGCTATTTTGTCTATTATGGAATTGTTGGGATTTTTATGATTGTCAGTGTTTAGAAGAGTTTTAATTAGTTTATTTTCATGAATTAAATTGCTTAGAATAATGCTAATAAAAATATGAATTGATTTTTATGCTTAGCTTTGTTTTAATTACTTCAATGAATTTTTCTTAGGAGCCTCATATATGATTTCAAGTGCTTATAACTTTTACTAGAAGTTGCTACTAATCTTGGCTAGTTAATTTCGGTGTCAAATTGTTGATTGAAATTGTGTTGAATGATGAATTAATGCTCTATTGTGATTAGATCTGAAATTTTGAGGTTTTTGAAATTTTTATTGGATTTCGAAGCTTGAGGATGATGACTTTCATATTGCATAGAATTAGTATGATGTTTGTAGTTGGAATTGGTTTTGATGAATATTTTCATGGTAATATCTTCATGAGAATTTGTAGTTCTCAAGGGATTAGCTGATTTTATTAATGGGTCATGCCGAATTTTTCGCTCAAATTTGTTTATAATTTGACTTTTTGATGATTACAATGGTTCTTACTTGCTTTGATGACCATGAAACTTTATTTACTTGCATTATATGATTTTTCTATGCTATAGCCTTCACATGCTTAATAGCATTGGACTCAGACTTGGATTTAGACTCGGATTCAGCCTCGTTGAACATTGGGCCTTCTCCTATTGTGAAGTCCATGATCTTTTCTTCCGGCGTAGTAATCTCGAAAGTCTTGCGCCATCCTCTAACCATTTGACTCGAAGAATTGATGAGCTCGGTTGGATCAAAAGCTTCAGTATTCATAGCCATGAGCACCTCTTGTTCGGTTGGTGGAGCACGTTCTAACCCGAAGAGGAACCCAAATCCTTGTCAAACAAGATCATCCAGTTCGGATTTCCTTTTAGTGCTTAGATTAGACTCATTTTCCACGAAGTGACAGTAAGAAAATATTTCCAATTTACTCCATCGGCACCATATAATGTTTCTGGAAATTCAAAATTCTCACCTTCTTTTATGAATTTCCCGTTCAAGGTAAGAGAGTAGGGGCAGATTGTCACATCCCCATCCTTCTTACCCATTTTCAGCTTTTGAAAATCCTTAAGATCGTCGCGAGTTGGAAAATACCCTAATCCAAAACTGTCGTTCTTAGGTTGGAGATCAAAAAGGGCGGTGGCAATGGCCCTTCTTGATTCCATGTCTATTTCGGGGAAGTATCCTTGGTTGCAAAGTAGATCATTCACCACGAGTTTTGAGTGAGGATAGAAATCGAAAGGAGCTTTGTCTCTATCCTCAATAGTAGCGATAAAAAATCCCCATTAGTCTTCCTCTTGAGGTGGTGGAGAGAATAGGGTATTTTGAGTGTTTTTCTGATTTTGTGTAGTGTTAAGGCGTCCTGTTCGAGTGAGGACTTGAATCTTATTGTCTTTAAGAGGTGACAAGGGCCAAAGAACCTCGGTGATGCATCATCTTCTTCGAGGAGAGTGTGGTAAGTGGGCTGTAATCCATTTCCAGCATAGACATCTTCTTCGTCACTATCCCATACCCCATTGACTTCTAGGATGGATGGCAAGGTGAGTGCTTGTGGGGTATGTTGTCCTATAGGAGTGATCAAGTTGAGTGGGTCAAAAGATAGTTCATCTTTTCCGACCACGTAGAGTGCCATAACATCGGCGAAATTAAGCCATAGTCTTTGGAAGTCTTCCCATTCTTGTTGATGGAACCCTTTCGGCATTCTGTAGGCGGGTGGACATTGAGGAATAGGAGGAACCAAGGGGAGAGGTTCCTCGATGAGCCAATGGTATGTAATGCTTCTTTCCCAAGTGATGAGGTTATGTACCATTTCATTGATGTACTTATTCCAATATTTATTGACCATTAAGCTCATGTCTATACATTTGTGATCAAGTCTCTCCCAAATTTCCTCCATAAGTTCTATGGGGAGTTCAATGAAGGGACTTGCTAGTTAAACATTTTTGGGTTCATTAAAATTCCATTTACATAGTCGGAAATAACATTTTTGATTATTGATGGGTTCATCCCATCATGTTTTCATTGTTTCTATTTGAACCCTTTTCCAACAGTCACATACATATCGATCTTCGGAGGGAGGAAATCGTCGGAATTCTTTTTTCCTACTTTGAATATTTTAAGAGTGGGACCCTCTTCTTCCAAAGCACTCCTTGGGACGGTTCGTCCTGCATAAGTGATGAAATCAATAGGATCGTAGTAAAAGTTCTCTTCTTCGATCATAAAGTATGCTAGAGGGTTGGATTGAATGACGAGCTTCTTTCCTCCGGGTGGAATGGGGAGCCTTCCGTCTTCGACCATGTATTGTAGAAGGTTCATGAGAGTCCAACATTCTTCGGTGGTTTGACCTCTACCTTGATGGTACTTGCAGTATTTGTTGGCATCCCACAGTAGTGACCTTTTTTCGGGAGTAGGATCCGATGTGGGTCCCATTGGACTTATTTTGCCTTTTTATTGGAGCCTTTTAAACGCTTGAGTATAGGTCATACCCAAGGGAGTGTAATCAGGTAGGCGGTGAAACGGATCTCTAGTCTTTTCAACGGCATTAATGTTGTTGCAAGTAGATGCTCCCTTTGTTTGTTTGGTCCTTGGATTACTAGCGCATCTTCCTTTTGCACTTTCCTTGTTAAGATCGTCTTCAATCTCGATCCCACTGTGGTAAGATTGTTTAAAAGTACTGAGGCCCAAGTACTTGACATGATTTTTATATTTTGGGAGCAAATTAGCAATGAATATCTTGACTAGCTCATTTTCAGGTTGGGTAGTACCATTTTTGCCGCGACTTCCCTCCAATGGGATAGATAGGAGGTGAACCCTTCCTTTTCTCCTTGTTTGAGAATTTCAAACTCCCTTCAAGAGGTGGTGGCTTGAGTATTTGCTTTATAGAGAGTCATGAATGTGTGAGTTTTGTCCTCCCAAGTTGATGTATCCTTGTCGGGAAGTGAAAAGAACCATTTCTGACATACAGGCTCGAGACTGATAGCGAAGATCGTTGGGTAGAGCCTTGGGTTGATCTTCTTCACATCAATGTAGAATTTGAAGCCTCTCAAGTAGTACTTCTGGTTGTTGGTAGCCTTAAATTTGGGAAGTTCCGCAATGGAGAATTTTTCCAGCAAGGCGTCGATCATGTTTTGATCGTGATTAGGAGGATCAAAGTAAGAGCCTTTGTTGGTGACCCTCCTAGCTACCTTCTCTATGTCTTGCACTGTGTTTTTGTTTTTAAAGTCATTCATCTCAACTTTCATCTCTCCTAAGGCTTGTGGTATTTGGGCATCGGTAAGACCCAACTCATGCATCATGACGGGAAATTCTTGGTCACTCATTGTTGGATTGAATTTCGTTGTATTTTCTTGATCGTGAGTTGGGATGTCTTTTCGAACTAGCCTTGTGCCTTGTTCCCTAGTCCAAAGAGGAATCGTTGATTTGGCTCGTGCACGACCTTTCCTGCAATGTATAGATTTTAGAATGTTTGCTTTTACTTGTTTCAATGACTTGACTCCTATGAAACATTCAAGGCCTATCATGGTTGCTTCCTGGCTCTATATGAATGTATGATGCATAGTATTTCATCTCCCCTTATTCTTTTCTTTTTTGTCTTTCTTTTTTTATTTTATTGTTGAGGGACGTTAAAGATACTTGTTACAAGAGGAATTCTATGCAACCTATGGGGGGTCTATACGGACTTTTAGTCAACATGACAAGCAACCATGATTTACATGTGACTCTCTAGGTGAAAAGGCTACGAGAAGACTAGATTCCCGCAAACAGCATTTATATGGAAAATAGGATCATATAGCACATAACACGTAATAGCACACCTATGCATGAGGTCAAGTCCAACGATCCTCGTCCAAGGTTCTAAGAGGCTACTAGAACTAAGGCATAGGGGGTCCAAAGGGCTACCATGAATAGGGTGTGTCCAACTATCCACACCACAACTTAGTGGTGATGCAAGTGGGATATCCGTTATGAACCAAATAGGTCATATGATTCAGGCGTCATGGTTGGGATGGACTTCTACCAAAGAACGGCCTAGGTACGTCACCAAACCATCCTTAATATCGATCCCCTGGGGTTGTCTGAAGTATAGAACATACTTTAAGCCACGTGTATCCTAAAGCAAGACCCTCACGTAGGAATTGCATGCATTATGCCTAGAAAGTAGAATTCAATATTATAAATGTGAAATAACTAGACTTTTTGAGCTTCATCCACTCATTTTAAAAACAAAGGAATATCCCTAGTGAAGTCGCCAAATTGTGGACCCGGGCTTTGGGGGCCCACGTACCCTTTCTTAAAAGATGTTTGAATGTCGTGTGTAGTTTGTTTGCATAGTGTGAGTATGCTTGGCTTGGGGGGTGAGTCTAGAATCTCAAAACCCAAGTAGAGAAGTCGCCACCGTCCTCCTTTCGGGAGCTAACGGAACCCCATTAGGTCATAGCCCAATGGCAATTTAACACCCAAGGATAAGAAGGTCTCATATCTTTGGGTTCGAGGATAAGGGTAAGGACAACAGTAGGTCACAATGTCCTCCCGCGTATAGCGGCCTCTACTTGTTCTCATGTGTAACTTCACAATCATAATATCGAATTATAGCAATCATCTTTCCGGTTTAGACCTACAAACACGTATGGAAATAAGGCTAGACGGGTTTTAGTTAATGCACACATAAATTCAATTTTATCATGCATGGGTGGTCGCTTTAGGATTAGATTGATTTTAATCTTATATTAGTGGAAGCATGCTTTTAGGTATTTTAAGCCAAACATGGGTACGTGATTGAAAACATTAAAACATTTACCATGGATCACATAAAACCCAAAGCAAGGTTTCTACTTAAGATTCATTTTAGTTTAATGTCGAACCATCAATTAATCCATATTACATGAATTATGAATTATTAAAATGTCAATTTTCAAATAAAGCATTAAAATCACTTAATCATGTAAGCTAACTCCTTTGAAGAACTCAATATGACGATTTCGACATTGTTGGCCTTATTCAAAGTACCTTTCGTGCAAGTCGATGACCCTTTAGAACAGAGAGCTTGATGAACCTCTTAATTAATTAGTAATAATAATTTTATGTGTTTGGTGCGATTTTCGAAGTAAGGCACGAAAACCGAGGTAGCTTTCAAGTACAAGTCTGCTCATCCCTCTGATCTTATCATTAGTGATATTAACAAGGAATTCTACTCTACAAAACTTTTGTGCTTTCTATTCTTTTCTTTCAAATGTTGAACCAACTGATTATAAAACTGCTTTAATGGATCCAGATTGGGTTTTGGCCATGCAAGATAAACTCAATCAGTTTGAGAGAAATCAAGTATGGTATCTTAAACCTAGGAAAGAAAACATGTCTGCTATTGGAACTAAATGGGTGTTCAGAAACATACTGGATGATGCAGGTATTATAGTTAGGAACAAATCCTGACTAGCGGTCCAAGGATTCAATCAACAGGAAGGAATTGATTATGATGAAACCTTTGCTCTAGTTGCCAGGATTGAGGCAATCAGGATTTTAATTGCTTTTGCAGCACATATGAACTTTAAACTCTTTCAAATGGATGTTAAGACAACCTTTCTTAATGGTTATTTGAAAGAAGATGTATATGTGGAACAACCTCCTGGATTTGGAATATAACTCTATGAACATGGTCTTCATGCATACTTCAAGACTTGGCTTCATGAGCTTCAGTTTATCATCCATTGAAGTTGTTCTTATTACCTGCACATGCAAACAGAAACTTGCATACAATATGGGGCAATTCAATGTAGTTTGTTATCATTCAAAACACAAGCTAGGAAATCAACAGGTGTGCTTAGCTACTTCTGGATCAATCCCTTGCATATCTTCATAGGACCATGCTAAAACATCCTTGGATTATGTGAGTGTTTCAATAAGTTCTCCCCTTTCTTGATTGTTAAGCGTGAGAGCAATCTATAATTCCCTTAGAGTGTCATCGTCGGAGATGTTAATCTTTTCAGTTTCCTCAATTATTGGAGTTTTGCTTTCATGTTCCTCTACAACTTTTATTATTCCATTCTCATTTAGATTTTCAGTTTGTGAAACAGAGCAAGTAATTATGAGGGGGAAAAAGAGGATGAAGACGAAGAGTAAGGAAAAGAAGTTATATTATTAAGCTTGTTAATTATGACATCAAAATTTTCCCTAGTGGCGGAATCTAAAGGAGGGACAGACTCCTTGATAAGTTTATTAGTAACTACGAAATTCTTAGTACTAGACGAGTTAATAGCATTGGACTTAGACTTGGATTTAGACTCGAATTCAACCTCGTTGAACATTAGGCCTTCTCCTATTGTGAAGTCCATGATCTTTTCTTCCGGCGTAGTAATCTCGACAATCTTGCGCCATCCTCTAACCATTTGACTCGCAGGAGCGATGAGCTCGGTTGGATCAAAAGCTTCAGTATTCATAGCCATGAGCACCTCTTGTTCGGTTGGTGGAGCACGTTCTAACCCGAAGAGGAACCCAAGTCCTTGTGAAACAAGATCATCCAGTTCAGATTTCCTTTTAGTGGTTGGATTAGACTCATTTTCCACGAAGTGACAGTAAGAAAATATTTCCAATTTACTCCATCGGCACCATATAATGTTTCTGGAAATTCAAAATTCTCACCTTCTTTTATGAATTTCCCACTCAAGGTCAGAGATTAGGGCAGAGTGTCACATCCCCATCTTTCTTACCCATCTTTAGCTTTTGAAAATCCTTAAGATCGTCGCGAGTTGGAAAATACCCTAATCCAAATCTGTCGTTCTTAGGTTGGAGATTAAAAAGGGCAGTAGCAATGGCCCTTCTTGATTCCATGTCTATTTCGGGGAAGTATCCTTGGTTGCGAAGTAGAGCATTCACCACGAGGTTTGAGTGAGGATAGAAATCAAAAGGAGCTTTGTCTCTATCCTCAATAGTAGCGATCAAAAATCCCCATTAGTCTTCCTCTTGAGGTGGTGGAGAGAATAGGGTAGTTTGAGTGAGGACTTGAATCTTATTGTCTTTAAGAGGTGACAAGGGCCAAAGAACCTCGGTGATGTCATCATCTTCTTCGAGGAGTGTTTGGTAAGTGGGTTGTAATCCATTTCCAGCATAGACATCTTCTTCGTCACTATCCCATACCCCATGGACTTCTAGGATGGATGTCAAGGTGACTGCTTGTGGGGTATGTTGTCCCATAGGAGTGATCAAGTTGAGTGGGTCAAAAGATAGTTCATCTTTTCCGACCACGTAGAGTGCCATAACATCGGCGAAATTAAACCATAGTCTTTAGAAGTCTTCCCATTCTTGTTGATGGAACCCTTCCGGCATTCTGTAGGCGGGTGGACATTGAGGAATAGGAGGAACCAAGGGGAGAGGTTCCTCGATGAGCCAATGGTATTTAATGCTTCTTTCCCAAGTGATGAGGTTATGTACCATTTCATTGATGTACTTATTCCAATATTTATTGACCATTAAGCTCTTGTCTATACATTTGTGATCAAGTCTCTCCCAAATTTCCTCCATAAGTTCGATGGGGAGTTCAATGAAGGGACTTGCTAGTTCAAAATTTTTGGGTTCATTAAAATTCCATTTACATAGTCGAAAATAAATTTTTTGATTATTGATGGGTTCATCCCATCCTGTTTTCATGTTTTCTATTTGAACCCTTTTCCAACAGTCACATACATATCGATCTTCGGTGGGAGGAAAATCGTCGGAAGTCTTTTTTCCTACTTTGAATATTTTAAGAGTGGGACCCTCTTCTTCCAAAGCATTCCTTGGGACGGTTCGTCCTGCAGAAGTGATGAAATCAATAGGATCGAAGTAAAAGTTCTCTTCTTTGATCATGAAGTATGCTAGAGGGTTGGATTGAATGACGAGCTTCTTTCCTCCGGGTGGAATGGGGAGCCTTCTGTCTTCGACCATGTATTGTAGAAGGTTCATGAGAGTCCAACATTCTTCGGTGGTTTGACCTCTACCTTGATGGTACTTGCAGTATTTGTTGGCATCCCACAGTAGTGACCTTTTTTCGGGAGTAGGATCCCATGTGTGTCCTATTGGACTTATTTTGCCTTTTTATTGGAGCCTTTTAAACGCTTGAGTATAGGTCATACCCAAGGGAGTGTAATCACGTAGGCGGTGAAAAGGAGCTCTAGTCTTTTCAACGGCATTAATGTTGTTGCAAGTAGATGCTCCCTTTGTTTGTTTGGTCCTTGGATTACTATTGCATCTTCCTTTTGCACTTTCCTTGTTAAGATCGTCTTCAATCTCGATCCCTATGTGGTAAGCTTGTTTAAAAGTACTGAGGCCCAAGTACTTGACATGATTTTTATATTTTGGGAGCAAATTAGCAATGAATATCTTGACTAGCTCATTTTCAGGTAGGGTAGTTACCATTTTTGCCGCGAATTTCCTCCAATGGGATAGATAGGAGGTGAACCCTTCCTTTTCTCCTTGTTTGAGAATTTCAAACTCCCTTCGAGAGGTGGTGGCTTGAGTATTTTCTTTATAGAGAGTCATGAATGCGTGAGTTTTGTCCTCCCAAGTTGATGTATCCTTGTCGGGAAGTGAAAAGAACCATTTCTGACATACAGGCTCGAGACTGATAGCGAAGATCGTTGGGTAGAGCCTTGGGTTGATCTTCTTCACATCAATGTAGAATTTGAAGCCTCTCAAGTAGTACTTCTGGTTGTTGGTAGCCTTAAATTTGGGAAGTTCTGCAATGGAGAATTTTTTCGGCAAGGCGTCGATCATGTTTTGATCGTGATTAGGAGGATCAAAGTAAGAGTCTTTGTTGGTGACCCTCCTAGCTACCTTCTCTATGTCTTGCACTGTTTTTTTGTTTTTAAAGTCATTCATCTCAACTTTCATCTCACCTAAGGCTTATGTTATTTGAGCTACGGTAAGAGCCAATTCATGCATCGTGACGGGAAATTCTTGGTCACTCATTGTTGGATTGAATTGCGTTGTATTTGCTTGATTGTGAGTTGGGATGTCTTTTCGGACTAGCCTTGTGCCTTATTCCCTAGTCCAAAGAGGAATCGTTGATTTGGTTCGTGCACGACCTTTCCTGCGATGTATAGATTTTAGAATGTTTGCTTTTACTTGTTTTAATGACTTGACTCCTATGAAACATTCAAGGCCTATCATGGTTGCTTCCTAGCTCTATATGAATGTATGATGCATAGTATTTCATCTCCCCTTACTCTTTTCTTTTTTGTCTTTCTTTTTTTTAATTTATTGTTGAGGGACGATAAAGATACTTGTTACAAGAGGAATTCTATGCAACCTATGGGGGGTCTATATGGACTTTTAGTCAACATGACAAGCAACCATGATCTACATGTGACTCTCTGGGTGAAAAAGGCTACGAGAAGACTAGATTCCCGCAAACAACATTTATATGGAACATAGGATCATATAGCACATAACACGTAATAGCACACCTATGCATGAGGTCATGTCCAACAATCCTCGTCCAAGGTTCTAAGAGGCGACTAGAAGTAAGGCATAGGGTGTCTAAAGGGCTACCATGAATAGAGTGTGTCCAACTATCCACAGCACAACTTAGTGGTGATGCAAGTGGGATATCCGTTATGAACCAAATAGGTCATATGATTCAGACGTCATGGTTGGGATGGACTTCTACCAAGGAACGGCCTAGGTACGTCACCAAACCATCCTTAATATCGGTCCCCCGGGGTTGTCTGAAGTATAGAACATACTTTAAGCCACGTGTATCCTAAAGCAAGACCCTCACGTGGGAATTGCATGCATTATGCCTAGAAAGTAGAATTCAATATTATAAATGTGAAATAACTAGACTTTTCGAGCTTCGTCCACTCATTTTAAAAATAAAGGAATATCCCTAGTGAAGTCGCCAAATTGTGGACCGGAGTTTTGGGGGCCCACGTACCCTTTTTTAAAAGATGTTTGAATGTCGTGTGTAGTTTGTTTGCATAGTGTGATTATGCTTGGCTTGGGGGGTGAGTCTAGAATCTCAAAACCCAAGTAGAGAAGTCGCC
Source organism: Suaeda aralocaspica (assembly GCA_016808085.1). NCBI lineage: Eukaryota > Viridiplantae > Streptophyta > Magnoliopsida > Caryophyllales > Amaranthaceae > Suaeda > Suaeda aralocaspica. The sequence continues at coordinate 863,936 of PYUH01000410.1, read as the reverse complement.
ATCGTCCTCCTTTCGGGAGCTAACGGGACCCCATTAGGTCATAGCCCAATGGCAATATAACAGCCAAGGATAAGAAGGTCTCATATCTTTAGATTCGAGGATAAGGGTAAGGACAACAGTAGGTCACAATGTCCCCCCCGCGTATAGCGGCCTCTACTTGTTCTCATGTGTAACTTCACAATCATAATATCAAATTATAGCAATCATATTTTTGGTTTAGACCTACAAACACGTATGGAAATAAGGCTAGACGGGTTTTAGTTAATGCACACATAAATTCAATTTTATCATGGATGGGTGGTCGCTTTAGGATTAGATTGATTTTAATCTTATATTAGTGGAAGCATGCTTTTAGGTATTTTAAGCCAAACATGCGTACGTGATTGAAAACATTAAAATATTTACCATGGATCACATAAAACCCAAAGCAAGGTTTCTACTTAAGATTCATTTTAGTTTAACGTCGAACCATCAATTAATCCATATTACATGAATTATGAATTATTAAAATGTCAATTTTCAAATAAAGCATTAAAATCACTTAATCATGTAAGCTAACTCCTTTGAAGAACTCAATATGACGATTTCGACATTGTTGGCCTTATTCAAAGTACCTTTCGTGCAAGTCGATGACCCTTTAGAACAGAGAGCTTGATGAACCTTAATTAATTAGTAATAATAATTTTATGTGTTTGGTGCGATTTTCGAAGTAAGGCACGAAAACCGAGGTAGCTTTAGAGAAAGTGACAAGTTAGAGAGAGTGAGAGAGAGTTGTGAAGATGTGACTTGATGATTGTGTCTTGATGAAGGTCGAAGGAGGGCGTAAATATAGTTCTAAGGAAGGTCATTGAGCACCATGGCGCTAGGCAAGCGCTTGGACACCCAACAATAAGCACCACGACGCCCATGGATTGCGAGGACGCTCGAGGCAAGGGCTAGGGCGTCCACTGAGCGCTGTGGCGCAGCCCCTTTGGGCTCCTAGACGCTGTGTGGGCGCGTGGGCGCTCCTCCTGCGCTATGGCGCTCAAAGCTCTGAGTTTCATATCTCTGGTGCTTTCTTATTTCATATATTATCTTCCATAAATCAAATTATTCCGAAATATTACAAGAATATACAAAATTTACTTCCTGAACACTATTTATACACTTCCATATCTAGAGTTGCCATAAACCGAACAAACCCTTCTAGAAGGTTCGTCGAATCCGGTCACATTCATACGCTAAAATTAATTTATTTATTTTCAAAAATGAACTTAGAATGAGATGGAAAGGATATGAAAATGGAAATAACAAAATCATTTTAAGTGTACTTCAACCTTTAACTCATCACCGGTTAAACCCTATCGACAATAGTTTTTTTCATTTATATTAATTTTCAAGCACTCGACTTTCAAGAATCGAACATCGTTGCGGCATGGTACACGATAATCATCGGTTGTTTGGTGGGACCAACAATAGGTGTCTACAAAAAGTTGATGGTGAAAATCTTCACTTCTAACCTTTTGCCTATATGTAAGAATCACCTTAAGTGCATAGGGTTTGAAACATTTCAAGAAGTCTATCACATTTGCATTGAAATTGAAGATGACTTGATCAAGGGGCAAAAATGGACCAATAGTTATAAGAAGGATTACATAGGAAGCTTTTCGGAGGACGATGACTCGAGTCTACAAATGGCTTTTGAGATCAATGCATCGACATCATGTGCAAGAGTTTATTGTCTTCTTTAGGTCGAGTCGAAGAGTCCCTCTACCTAGCAGTTATGTTTCCTTTCTTTTCTTATCTTTGAGTCTATGTCATTAGGATTAAGAACATTATTACATCTTTGCCTTGATTTTATACTTTTGAAAAATATTATTTTCATCTTAATTAATAAAATTCCATCTTTACTGTGCTTCAACTGACCTCATCATCACTAAAAAAAAAGTAAAAATAAAAAAAATAAATATTGGACATGCCTTGAACAGCACAAAATAAAACCATTTTCTTTCTTCACATCCATCATTTAGCATTTCAATAAAATTGAGTAATCACCTTCGCCCTCACCTTTATTGACCTAATCATGTAGGGTAGGAAAAAGTCATGTGCTAAGAAAAAGTAGATAATTGGATGTCAAGATAATCTAAAAATAAAGGATAATAAAATTTTGAAATTCATCATTCAATGTCAAAATAAAAAGCCGAGAAAACCATAAAAGAACAAATTTCAAGGAAAAAGTCAAAGCACACATCTACGCACCTATGAGCTAAACGTTTTCCCCCTAGCCATAGCCTACACTTTAAACCCAGGATTAAAAATCCCTAACTCCATCGAATTTCAAAAACAATTCAAAAACCCCACCTCATTAAGACAAGTTAAACCATAAAGTCAATGTCCGAAATCCAAAACACATGAGATATCTCAAAACAAAAAACCCAAAGTCCAAAGACCGAAATCCAAAACTCTTAAAAACCAAATCATAAACCCTCATCAAATCATAACTCCATGTTCAATACCCTCTTCTAGCATGTCCGACTCCTACTAGGTAGAAAACCCGAAAAGGTGGCCTAGGAAAAAGTTATGGCACAATCACATCACTTACACACACAATTTTCACGAACTACGACGGTCAGATTCCATAGGGATATGTAGGTAGCCTCACCTCGAGGCCCAACCACATAAATGAAAAAGATAAAGTCACATCGATCATCATAGAAGTTTAAAGCACAATTCTTTAGTGTATAACCTGACATAGATTCGAGTTTTAACCGAATTCTTTTAGCTTACTACGTCTCTCTCGTCATTATGTTCACCCATGAGTCACAAATTTTACCCCTTTCGGTGTTCTTGAACCTTGGAAATTCTTTCAAAACCCTTTAGGGACTCTCTAATTTCTCCTTTTCAATCATCAAGATCTAAACTCTTACTCATCAAGTTGAAGTCATGTAGTAACAAGTCATACAATTGTTGTCTCTCCCAAAATGGGGGCTTACATCGTCATAAGAGTGTCAATCTCTCACTATAGAGTAGCATATTCAAGTGACCAACTTGAATAGCCACAATACAATTCAATTACATCTTTCCAAGCTTTGGGAGCTCGCATCATGAAAGTGGTTCCCATATCTTGACTTGTGTAGACACCTATATTTGGTCCCACCCAACGGCTAATGATTATCGTGTACCACGTTGCAAACATGTCTGATCTCTGAAAGTCGATTGCTTGAAAATCAATAAATAAATAAATAAAACCGTTGTCAGAAAGGGGTTAACCGATGATGAGATATAATGGTTGAAATACGCTTAAAATATTTTTCTAGTTTAAATTTTATTACTTATTTTTATGTTTCATTTTCTCATTTTATTTTTATTTCATAATTAACATTTTAATTTCATTTTCGAAAGTAAAGGAAAATAATTGAAGAGTATGGATGTGACCGGATTCGACGAACCTTCTAGAAAGGTTTGTCCTGTTTATGGAAAATCTAGGTTATAGAAGTGAATAAAATCTTTTATGGAAGTGAATTTCGTATTATTTCATCATATAGCGAAATATTTCAGTTTATGGAAGTAAATATACGAAGTAAGGAAGCTTTGGAGATTCATTGCGTGAAAATAAGAAATTAGGAGCTCAAGCGCCACGAAGAAGGGGCAGCGCCCAGTCGCCTAAGGGGGCTGCGCCCTAGCGCTCCCTGAGCATCCTTGTGCCCATCTTGAGCGCCCAGACGCAGATGGGGCGCCCCAGCACTCGCTCCTCTGCATTATGACGCTCCACCGGCGCCCTGGCACTCGCTTATGTCACTTCCAACACTATAAATACTCCTTCCTTTGACATTTATTGACAACTCATTCCAATCTTCCTCTTCTTATTCACTCACAAAATCTCTCTCTACATCGTTACTTTCTCAATCTGATGTGAATTTTAATAGGTTAGCAATAAAACTCACAGGTTGATGGATTGTAATTTAGATTTAACAAGGAAATTTCAAAAATTTTGTGAAAGAACTCTCAAAGCTCACGAATTCTCTATGTAATTTGTGGGATATAGACTTGATTCACCCACCAAAGGTTTCACAAGAACTAGGATTATGCTATGGAAATCGTCAACCAAAGAAAGTGTAGTAACAACTACGGAAACTTTATCAATTCAATCAACAGAACAAAAATCAATGGAAGCAATATTTTATTCAAAACAATCTATAACTAAACAATAAAGGCTAAAAGGTATTTATAGGAATAAGTTTGTAACAAATCCTCCAAGTCACAGTCAAATAAATCCCACAAGATCTAGACAAACTAACAAGATAAACATTAGGACAATAGCTTAAAAAATCCGGCCATCCCCACTTGTGTGCCACCTAAACTAAGTTTATCCTTATCCTAACAAACTAACTACCAAATTTAGGAAAATATCCTAACCACCTAATGATATGGATAATTATCCTAACAAACTGAAGAATTTGGATAAATATTACATAAAAACACGTACACCCAAAGACTCCCAAGAACACGCATTTCACTCGCCACTCTTAGTATTTGCGCAATTCTTGATTTTCTTGGAATGTCTTCAAGAAACCTTCAAGATCCAATATTTTAATCAAGAAAATTTCATGAACGTGACAATTATGCATAAGACTCCTAAGAAAGTAATTAAAACGCCTGAAATGAGAAAAACCCTAGCAAGTGCAGTTGGAAAAAAACCATAGGCAAAAACCACCAAAAACCCTGATGCGACTGGCAGCCTTATATTCTCATCATCCTCCCCCTATTGAAAAGAAACTTGTCTCAAGTTTTAGACTCCATGCAAGGAACCCAGTCTGCAGATGTCAAAGTAGCACAAACACCATTGTTCAGTAGAACCTTGAACGTTTCATACCCTATCTTCTTTTCAATCCTTTACGGTCCTTCATCAATTGGCTCGTTGTGTTTATGATCCAAGTGAAGCTTTTGAGCGCTAAGACTTAACCAAACATAATCCCCCCCTCTTAGTTTAGATCCTTGACGAATTTGGAGTACTTTCTCACGCCTTTTCTTCTTATTTTTCGCAGAACCCAAGACCTCTTGATGACATGAACTAAAACAAACATTTGTAGAAGGAAAAGTGGTAGTATCTTGACGTTGACATTGTTTAGGAGGTAAAGGCTTGAGTACAAATCTCTTAGAACTATGAAGCACATAATACAAATTTTTACCATTATGAATCACATGTTTATCACTTTGCCAAAGACGACAAAGTAACAAAGAACAAGAAGTCATAGGAACAACGTCACATCATAATTCATCCACGTAATCTCCAACTTTAAAATTGAGTAAAACTTGTTTTCTAACCCATAATCCATTTTCATCATTCAACCACAGAAGTTTATAAGAATTTGGATGCTTTTGAGTAGGCAATTTCAATGAATCTACCAATTACCATTAACAAAACACTTTGAATGAAAAAGGATTGATATTTGAACATCCTTAAATTCATAAAGTGTTGTAGAAAGCATAGATCTTCGAATAATTAAAGTATGATGGTCTTCCTAAGGTTGACAAACTTGTTGTGAATTCCAAATATCCGAATTAGTAACATCTTCAATGATCTCCATGGAATTCCCATCATTAGGTACGGGTTTCAAATTGTGTGCCTCCAAAACTTCTAATTTCGTGGTCATGACTCTATTTGGACAGAATTTAGCCACATGTCAAACTCCCTTACATTTGGAACAAATCGTTTTTGAAGAAGAAAGCTGCGCCTCTTGTTCCGTTTTTCCCCCTTTTGCCTTCATTGCTTCTTATTTTTCCTTTGATATGCTCAAAAATTGCCCCGCTAATGACCTAGAACCATCATCCTTGAAAGTAAAGCCATAAGAATAAGAAGAAAAAGTGCTGAAGTCCTAGAACCATGCACCTTATTCTCAATAGATTGCTTTTCAATTTTGAAAGCCAAATTGCAAGCATGATCAAATTTTTCGTATGGTTGGAGTTCTATTTTGTGGCGAATTTCCTTGTTCGATCGACATTTCTCTGTCTAATATCAGGGAATCTGTTAGGCGCAAGTAAGTCTGACGTAGTCTAAACTCAAACTAAACAATTTTTCAGTCTTTTGAGTATCATCATGACGTAAATCACAAGCCATATAGAGTATTTCGAATTCAGTGATGTATTCCTCAACATTCAAGTAGTTTTGGTGTAAAGAATTAAACTTGAGGAACAAATCTTTCTTGTAATGTCTAGTAACGAATTTCTTTCGGAATTTAGCCTTTTAATCCATCCATGAAGCAATAATTTCTTTATTATCCCTAAATCTACGTGCTTGCATCTTATCATACCACAAAGATACATTTTTAGAAAGTTTAAGAATAGCATAGGAGAATCGTTTTTGATCACTCACACCGTTATGTTCGAAAATTCTCTGCATGCGGCTCTCCAAATCTAGATATATTTCTTGATCTTTTTCACCATCAAATTTAGGAAGTTCTTGTAATTTAATCTCACCATCTTTCCTATGAAGAATAATTGAATTTGTGGTGCCTTCTTGCCTAAACTCCATTGACACAACCCTATCATTAAGAGACAAGATCGTTCTTTGAAGTTGCACTCGCATCTCCATCATGTCTGCCAGATTCTTAGCCAAAAGATTAAAAGTTTCTTATTGTTCTCCCGTATTGAAAAAATTCCAAGGAGGGTTTGGGATCCCAATAGCCACACCAATTTGATGTGATTTTTAATGCGTTAGCAATAAAATTCACGGGTTGATGGATTGTAATTTACATTTAACAAGGAAAGTTCGAAAAGTTTGTGAAAGAATTCTCAAAACTCATCAATTCTCTATGTAATTTTAGGGATATGGACTTGATTCACCCACTAAAGGTTTCAGAAGAACTAGGATTATGCTATGGAAATCGTCAACCAAAGCAAGTGTAGTAACAACAATGGAAAGTTTATCAATTCAATCAACAAAACTGAAATTCAATGGATACAATTTTTTATTCAAAACAAACTATAACTAAAAAATGAAAACTAAAAGGTATTTATAAGACTAAGTTTGGAACAAATCCTCTAACTCATAGTCAAATAATTCCCACAAGATCTAGACAAACTAATAAGATAAACATTAGGAAGATAGCTGAAGAAATCCGGCCATCCCCACTTGTGCGCCACCTCACCTATGTTTATCCTTATCCTAACAAATGAACTACCTAATTTAGGAAAATATCCTAACCCCCTAATAATATGGATAATTATCCTAACAAACGAACTACTTAATTTAGGAAAATATCCTAACCCCCAAATGATATCTATAATTATCCTAACAAGCACAAAAAAGTGGATAAATATTACATCAAAATACGTACACCCAAAGACTCCCAAGAACACGCATTTAACTCGCTACTCTTAGTATTTGCGCAATTCATGATTTTCTTGGAATGTCTTCAAGAAACCTTCAAGATCCAATCTTTTAATCAAGAAACTTTCAAGAACGGGACATTTATGCATCATTTACCAAATATGACCCAATAAGACTCCTAAGAAAGCAATTAAAACGCCTGAAATGAGAAGAAACCTAGCAAGTGCAGTGGGAAAAAACCCATAGGCAAAAACCACCAAAAACCCTGATGTGAATGGCAGTCTTATATTCACATCATCCTCCCCCTATTGAAAAGAAACTTGTCTCAAGTTTCAGGCTCCAAGCAAGGAACCCAGTCTGCAGATGTCAAAGTAGCACAAACACCATAGTTCCGTAGAACCTTGAACGTTTCATATCCTATCTTCTTTTCAATTTTAAACAGTCCTTCATCAATTGGCTCGTTATGTTTATGATCCAAGTAGCTCAAACACCATTATTGTTGTTATTATTATTATTATTATTATTATTATTATTATTATTATTATTATTATTATTATTATTATTATTATTATTATTATTATTATTATTATTATTATTATTAATTAATTAATTAATTAAGGTTCTTCAAGCTCTCGGTTCTATGGTATCATCGACGAATCGCACGAAATGTACTTCAAATGAGGCCAATAACCTCGAAATCATCATCTTGAGTTCTTCAAAGGAGTTAGTTTGGATGCTTATATGATTTTAATGCTTTATTACAGAATTGACATGTTTATAATCAAATTCATGTAATCTTGACTAATTGATGGCTTGACTTCTAAATTACAATCAATCTTAAGTAAAAACATTAGTTAGGGTTTATGTGAATTCATGCAAAATGTTTAATGCTTTAAATCACCTAGAATTCATATTGAGCTCAAAAGACCTAAAAGCATGTTTCAAGAATATAAAGATTAAAATCAACTTAATCCTAAGGCAATCACCCATGCATGATAAACCGAAAATTATGTGTCCATTAAAATTCATGCATTTAGACCATTTATACCATGTTTGCATAACTTTTAGTTTGTAAAAAGTATTTTCATCTTGCCCTCAACAATAAAGAAAAAGGAAACAAAGGGGAAATGAAATACTATGCATCATAAATTCATATAAAACTAGGAAGCAACCACGATAGGCCTTGCATATGCCTTTAGAGTCAACTTATTGAAACAAGTGAAAAGTTATAAAATCTACAACAACACAGGATAGGTCGTGCACAAACCAAGTCAACTACTCCTCTTTGGACTAGGACATGAGGCAAAAGGTTTGTTTAAAAAGGCAATCTGGTTTACATTCAAGTTAAAGAAGAAACAAAACAATCAAACTTAACACTGGGTGATCAAGAATCTGCAAATAAAATATCCACGAGATGGCTCTCGCCTTAGCCCAAGTAACACAAGCCATGGGAGAAATGAAAGTTGAGATGAACGATCCCAAGAATAGGCACACTATACAAGACATGGAAAAGGTAGCTAGGAGGGTCACTAACCGAGACTCTTACTTTGATCCTCCAAATCTTGTTCCAAACTTGATTGACACCTTGCCGAAAAAGTTCTCCATTGCTGAACTTTTGAAATTTAAAGCTACCGACAATCCATAGTACCTCTTAGAAGCTTCAATTTCTACATGGATGCAAAGAAGATCAATTCAAGGCTTTATCCAAGGATCTGTTTTACGACCCTTGAGCGTGTATGTCAAAAGTGATTCTTCCCACTTCCCGACAAGGACACCTCAACTTGGGAGGATATAGCACATGTATTCATCACTCACTACAAAGGAAATACTGAAGCTACCACCTCTCAAAAGGATATTGAAATTCTCAAACAAGGAGAAAAATAAGGGTTCACCTCCTACCTCTCTTTTTAAAGGGAAGTCGTGCCACAAATGGTGACTACACCACCAGAAAAAGAGCAAGTGTCAAGATCTTCATTGCTACCTTGCTTTCACGATACTAAAACCATCTCAAGTGCTTGGGCCTTGACACTTTTGAAAAGGTCTATCACATTGGGATCAAGATTGAAGATGACATCAACAAGCAGAGTGGAAAGGGAAAATGGAACAACAATCAAAGGACAAATCAATCGATAAGAGCATCCAATTCCAACAATATCAATGTCGTGGAAGAGTCTAGAGCTCTTTCGCCGGCGACGCGAGTACACTCCCTTGGTATGACCAATACTAAAGCATTTGAGAGACTCCAATCAAAGGGCAAGAAAAGTCCAGTAGGTCCCACTCCAAACCCTAATCCTGAAAAAAGGTCACTATGATTTGATGCCAACAAGTATTGCAAGTGTCACCAAGGTAGAGGTCACACTATCCATTAATGTTAAACCCTCAAACTTCTGTTACAAGACATGTTTGAAGATTTAAGGATCGCTATTCCACCCGGAGGAAAGAATCTCAACATCCAAACCAACCCTCTTGACATCTTCATGATCGGGGAAAAAAACTTCTACTTTGATCCTATCACTCTCATCACATCTGCAGGACGAACTGTTCCTCATAATGACTTAGAAGAAGATGGTCCTACTTATCTTTGAGGAAGGAGAGAAGACTTCCTACGACCTTCATCTCTCCAAAGATCCATATGCATGTGAATGTTGGGAAAAGGGTTCAAATAGAAAGGATGAATGCAGGTTGGGATAATCCCATTAATAATCAAAAGTGTTATTTTCGATTATGTAAATGGCATTTTAATGAACCTAAAAATATTGAATCACCAAGTCCCTTCATTGAACTCCCAACAAAACATATGGTAGAAATTTGGGAGAGACTTGATCTCAAAAGTCTAGGCATGAGCCTAATGGTCAATAGGTATTGGAACAAGTACATCAATGAAATGGTACACAAAAACATCACTAAGGAAAGGCGTACCAAATTCGGTTGGCTCATAGAGGAACCTCTCTCCTTGGTTCTTCGTATTATGCCATATCCTCCTTGTTACAGGATGCCGGAAAGATTTCATCGACGAGAATGGGAAGACTTCAAAAGAATATGCCGTAAATCCACAGACAACATGGCACATTTTATTAACGCGATCGAAAAAGATGAACTATCTTTGGACCCACTTGACTTGATTACTCCCGTGCGACAACTTACTCCACAAGTAATCACCTCTCCATCCCTCCTAGAAATCAATGGAATAAGGGATAGTGACGACGAATACGTCCATGCCTGGGGTACAACCTACTTACCTCACCCTCATCGAAGAAGACAATGATATTGTCGAGGTTCCAAGGCCCTTGTTACCTTATAAAGTCAATAAGGTTCAAGTCCTTACTCGAATAGGACGCCTTAACACTACATGAAATCAAAACAACACTCAAGATACTTCACCAGCTCTTCCACCTCGAGAGGAAAACGTGGTCATTAAGTAACTCAAGAGAACCAAAGCCGATGTCAATTTATGGCAACTACTAGTTTCTTCGGATAAGCATAGACAAGCTCTACTCAAGGATCTTTCTAACTTAAATGTGGCCGATGACACTACTCCCGACGGCTTGGTCAACCTTATGATCCACGATCCCCTTTTCCAATGAAGAACTTCTAAGGGAAGGAACAAGCCATAACAAAGCTCTCTATATCACCGTCATAAGTAAGTAACTCAACTTACCTATGACCTTGATTGATAAATGCTTGGCAATCAATGTGTGCTCTTCGAGAACTGCTTGAAAGCTCGGGATGTTGCAAGAAGAATTCCAAGCTTGCAATTAAGCCATTCGAACCAACGACAACATAAGGAGGGACACAATGGGAGTCATATGGCTCAACTTTCTCACAGGTCCAGTCGAGAAGAAGGTAAAGTTCCATGTTGTGGACATTAAGTCTAGCTTCAACCTTCTCCTAGGAAGACCTTGGGTCCATGAACTAGGGGTGGTTCCATCCACTCTTCATCAAAAGATCAATTTCATGCTAGAAGCAGTGATGATCACTATTGTTGCATCTCCAATGAGGCTCCAGGCCACAGATCAACCAATCATCAACATCGAACACAACGACCATGATGAGGACTTATAGGGATTCTCAATTGCTACCATTGAAGAAGGAGATAAAGCCCCTTATGACGTTGATCCCCACTCAAACCTTGTCATGAATGCCTTACTTCACAATCAAGGATACTTCCCAGGAACAAGCATGAAATCAAGAAGGGCTGTTGCTGCCGCCCTTTTCAATCTCCAAGCTAAGAATGATAGGTTTGGATTGGGATATCTTCCAACCGGGGAAGACCATAAGGATCTCAAAACCTTAACATGGCTCAAAAAGATGGAGACATTGCGATTCTCCCCTATTATCTTACATTTAACGGGAAATTCTTAAAAGAAGGAGAAAACTTCCCCTATTTTGAATTTCCCGAACAATTCTATGGTGCCAATGGAATGAGGTATCCGGGATTAGAAATCTTTTCCGACTGTCGCTTCGTCGAAGAAGAGACCACTCCAATCACTAAAGGAAAATCTAAACTGGATGATCTTGCTGGACAAGGACTTAATTTTCTTTTTGGGTTAGAACATGCTCCACAAGCCGAACAAGAGGTGTTCATGGCTATGAATACCCAAAGCCTTTGATCAACCCAAGCTTATCACTCCTACAAATCAAGTGGTTAGAAGATTGTGCAAGACCATCAAGATTACTACACCGGAAGGGAAGATCATGGACTTCACCGTAGGAGAGGGCCCAATGTTTAAGGAGTTTGAAAGCGAGGCTACATCTGAGTCTGAGTCTAGTGCTTTTAAGATGTCCAGTCCTAAGAACTCCATAGTTATTAATAAGCTTGTCAAAGAGTTTGTCCCTTCTTCTACTTACTCCTCGTCTTCATCTCCTTGCTCCCTCCCCTCTATGCATGATTTCTTTGTTTCACAAACTGAAGATCAAAATGATATTGAAATAATAAAGCCTGTAGAGGAACATGAAAACAAAACTCCAATAATTGAGGAAACTGGAAAGATTATCGTGTCTGACAATGACACTCCAAGGGAATTGCAAATTGGTCTCGCAGTTAATCATCAAGAAAGGAAAGACTCATAGCAATTCTAACAGAATTGAAGGATGTATTCTTATGGTCCTATGAAGATATGCTAGGGATTGATCCGGAAATAGCTAAGCACACCATCCCTTTGAACCAGGGGGCCCAGCGTGTCAAGCAAAAGTTTAGAAGAATGAAACTAGAAGTCCAATTGAAAATCTGAGAAGAGGTAATCAAGCACTTAAAGGCAGGATTCATCAAGGTAGTTCAATATGCTGATTGGGTTCCCATCATTGTTCCTGTTGCCCAAAAAGATGGAAGGTTCAGAACTTGTGTGGAATTTCAGGACTGGAACAAGTCCAGTCTAAAAGATGACTTCGCACTGCCTCACACTAATGTGTTGTTGATAATACAGCCAACCAAACTTTTTTCTCCTTCATGGATGGTTACGCCGGCTACAACAAAATAAAGATAGGTGAAAAGGACATGGAGAAAATGACCATCAATACTCCATAGGGGTTATAGTGCTACACTGTCATGTTGTTCGGTTTAACGAATGCTGGTGCTACACATCAACATGCTGCAATTACGCTTCTTCATGACATGATACATAAGAAAGTAGATGTATACATGGATGAAATCATAGTGAAAACTCAAGAAAGGAGTGAACATGACCTAGCCTTGAGAAAATTCTTCAAAAGACTTTGAAGGTTCAATATGAGACTCAATCCTCAAAAGTGTGCCTTAGAGCCATTGAAATTGATCAAACAAAAATCAAAGCCATCAGGTCATTAAAACCGCCAAAGGCTGAGAAGGAGTTTCAAGGATTCTTGGGAAGACTCCAATACATAAATAGATTCATTTCCAAACTTACCATGGTATGTGAGCCTATCTTCAGGAAATTAAAGAAGGATGCTCCAAAAGAATGGGATGATGTCTGCCAATAGGATTTTGATAAAATTAAAGAGTACCTCACGAATCCGCCTGTTCTGGTACCGCTAACTCCGGGACATCCTTTGAGACTCTGTTAGACCATCACGAAAACTGTTGTAGGAGCTATGCTAACACAAGAAATCGATCGGAAGGAAAATGTCATTTATTACCAAAGTTCTTACAATACGAAGAAAGGTATTCTAACATTGAAAAATTATGCTTGGCATTGTTGTGGTCTAACAAGAAATTGAGACACTATTTACTAACTCACACCGTTCACATAGTCACTAAAAGGGATCCCCTTAAATATCTCTTTTACAAACCTGTAGTAAATGGGCGAATATCGAGATGGATAATCATGTTGACCGAATTTGACCTCATATTCGTGTCACAACAATCCATAAAAGGAAGCATAGTCTTAGAATTCCTGGCTTATTCTCCGGACGAACCTTATCCTGAGGATTATGAGTTTCCCGATGAAGAATTGATAATACCTAAAGAAGAAAACTGGTCCTTGTACTTTAATGGTGACTCCAATAAACAAGGGTGTGGGGTCGGTGTCCTACTTGTTTCGCCTAAAGAGGAATATATGTCCATACCAATAAAATTAAACTTTAATTTGACCAACAACACCGCTGAATAGGAAGCTTGTATCATACGGCTTGAGGCTACTGTAGCATTGAAAGTCCAAAAGTTAAGGGTTAATGGAGATTCCTCATTAATCATCAACCAAATCTCCGGAAGATAGAAAGTTAGAATCGAAAGCCTCCCTCCTTATCAAGCTCATTTGGAGCAAATTGCCTCCTAAATAGAAGTAATCATGTACACTAATTGATATATGTGTTTTATGTTGTGTTTTCCCCCATTTTCGGTTGATTCTTGTGCTAAATAGTTAAGTTTGTGGCTTTGTTTTGAATAGATATCGTATTTCGATGCTAAATTATGGAACGGTTTTAGCTTCTTTAATTGACTTTTAGAACCTTTTACGGATATTTTATACTTTTTCGGTTATTACGCGTGGCTTTTGGTTTTGTTTATATGTTACAGGGGCGTAATAGAGAGTTATAAAGTCATTGGAGGCTAAAACGAGTCAAAATGTGCTTGCATCGAGATGCGTGCCAAGTTACGAGAAGTTACGAACGAGAATCGAAGAATCGAGCGAAGAAATAAGAAAGATAGTTAAAATATGGGCGCGCAAATTCCATGCGGGCGCAGCCCTTAAAAGCTCCCTTGAACTATGCGCCCGTAACACAAAACAGCAGCTTCAGAAGTCCCCAAAATACGCTAGCTGGGGGCGCAGATCATTTCCTCTATGCGGGCGCAGGTCGCTGTTTTAAGGATCCGATTTTTCTTTCCGTGCGGTTTTTGCTCGTGGGTTTTAATTTATTAAAAACCTAATTACTATATATACTTATTGTAAAGGGGGCACGAACCTACCTAGTTTTTATCATATTTTTAGACCTAGGATTCCAAAATTATTTTTTCTCTCTAGAATTTTAGGATTAATTACTTTGTTCATGAATTCAAGCTTTTAATCAATGCAATTCAATCTATATTTTGGTAATTTCTTTCCGTATGCTTTTCAATCCTTTTAATTTCATGTTTCTCTTTAATTTCTTAGTTTTTAGTCTAGATTAATTATTTTTGTTGTTTTTTTTTGTTCTTAATTTAGATTTATTAGTAATTAATTTAGTTTTAATTAATACCTTGTTCTTGATCATGTTGTTTAAATTCAATTTTACTTTTGTTCCTTTAATTATGAGTGAGTAGTCGTTTTCTCTAGGGTTAGGGGATCTATGATCATGACTTGAATTTAAATTAAGTTTTCTAATTAGTTCTTGGCTTCTAATTGAATTCCTATTATTGATTTCTAGCGATTGCAATTAAATTGTGGCCAGATTTAGTTGTAAGTTGGGTTATTGTTGAAATCGAGGCCGAGAGGTAAGATTACCACAATTAGACCACTGAATAATAGGCAAAAACGAATTTATGCGAGCGAGAGCCGGTAAAGGAGTTTTGAGGGAGTCTAAGTTCGAGAGAATTAGTGAGCCCTAGTTCAATGAATGCCAATGAATTGATTAGTGAGCGTTAATTGAGTTTGTTGATTGATCATAGTGAACCGATAGCCCTAGGTTTCCATTAATAGAGTTTAATCGTTATTTTCCCGTCATTTCCTTAGTTTCAATTCTTAGTCTTCTTAGTTCTAGAAACCATTTACCGACATTTCCACCAAGGCCCATTACACGCTTTAGGCTTTTTAGAGCTAATAGAATTTAATAGCTTCCCTGAGGATTCGATCCCTACTTCCCTAGCTATATTAGTTAGAGTGGTTCGGTTATTTTTGAGAGGTGTGCGACAACCTGTTCAAATTTTGGCGCTGTTGCCGGGGAGGCAATTTTTAATTCTATTAGTCGGGTTTAAAGTGTTCTTTTATTTCTATTTTCAGTTTTATTTCTTCACCTCAAGGAGCCTTCACGTTCTTTGAGGTAGTTTTCATTTCGGTTTCGAGTTTCGATTGTGTGCAGGTATTAGGTTGTATGCCGGTTTGGATTGATCCTGAATCGGAAAGATCGTTGCATAAGAGGAGTTGTAGAAGGAAGTGGAGATCTCGAAGAAGCATTCTTTCCGAACGAACACTGGTTGATTTGACACAATTATTTGCTGATTTGAACATTTCCGATAGTTCTGATAAAGAAGAAGAGATGTCGGGATCACAGTTCAACGAGAATAACCCACCACGGGATGATGCACCACCACCGCCACCACCACAAGCAAGGTCCTTAAAAGACTATTCTCAGCCGAGTTCTGCAACAGTGGGAGGTGGATACCGAGTTCCTGAAATAGAGGCCCTGAATTTCGAATTGAAGCCAACTTTGGTGAACATGGTTGAAAGGAATCATTTTGCAGGCACAATGAAAGGAGATCTGAACTTACATTTGAATAACTTCATTCAGTACTGCAATACAATCAAGCAAGCTGGTGTATCTCAAGATTACATACGACGTACGATGTTTCCATTTTCATTAAAGGAGAAAGCTCGATCTTGGTTGAATGGTCTAAACATGGATACTATTAATAGTTGGGATGACTTGGCTCTTGCTTTTCAAAGGAAGTACTATCCTCCGGAGAGAATTGCACAGCTTAGGAGTCAAATTACGAATTTTAACCAAGAAACAGATGAAACTCTTTATGATGCATGGGAGAGATTTAAGGATTTATTGAGAATGTGCCCTCATCATGGACTTGAGAAGTGGTTTTTAGTGCAATCATTCTATAATGGCTTGGGTAATGAGAGTAGAACTTTGCTTGATTCTGCTGCTAGTGGTCGATTTATGAACCAAGAAGTCAATGCTGCTTATGATTTAATTGAGGAGATTGCTATTCATAATTCTCAATTTGGTAATCCTAGAGGACATGCTAAGAGAGGAGGAAAACATGTGATAGATGACAAATATGAGAGTTTGGCTTCACAAATCAATGCAATTCTTGAGAAGCTAGACAAAATCAACACACCATCCTCCAATCCAATGACAGTAGTTGCAATGGCTGCACATTCGGGAGCTACAGATGTCTTTTGTGATTTATGTGGTTCTTTTGGGCATGGTATGCAAGCATGTCATAGTTCTATGGAGCAAGTATGTGCATTTCAAGCTTACAAGAATAACCCATTTTCCAACACCTACAATCCTGGTTGGAAAGATCATCCATACTTCTCGTACAAGAATACTAGCAATGTTCAAAATCCGCTGCAGTAGCCTCATTTTGTACCACAGCAACAACAACAAATTCAACGGTTTGCTCCACCTCAACCATCGGGTTTCAGTAGACCACCACCTCCAGCACCACTCCCAGCACCTCCACAGCCATCTAGCAATGACTATTCAGAACTGAAGAACATGATGATGCAGATGCAGAAAGCCATGAAAGCTATGCAGGCCCACAATCGACAATTGGAGACTCAAGTAGCACAAATTGCTCAATCACTAGCTCAAAGGAAACAAGGCTAACTTCCTCCTCAACCTGATCCATCAAATGCTTCATCAAGCAATCCACCTCGTGATCATTGCAATTCCATTGCAACAAGGAGCGGTACTTACTATGAAGGTCCTAGAATGCCTGATGATGATGCTAACAGGGCTGCAGATGGAACACAGAAGACTAGTTCGGTTGTTATTGAAGACCTTGAGGAAGCAGCTGCAGAAAAGGAGAAGGAAGCATCAAAGAAGCAAGCTCCAGCAGCAGATTCAGTTACTGATACGATTCCTCCCTCAAAGGTGCCGTTACCCTTTCCGAACAGGGTAACCAGGAGTAAGAATGATAATCACTTTCGTAAATTCCTTGACATAGTTAAAAATTTGCAAGTTACTGTGCCTTTCACTGATTTAATTACTCAAGTGCCTACTTATACTAAATTTTTGAAAGATATTTTGAGCAGGAAACGTGAGTTGAATGTAACAGAGACAGTTGCACTCACTGAGGAGTGCAGTGAGATCCTTCAAAATAAATCTCCTCCTAAGTTGAAGGATCCAGGCAGTTTTTCAATTCCATGTAATATAGGTCCTCTATTTATTGATAAGGCTCTATGTGATTTGGGAGCTAGTGTAAGTGTGATGCCCTTATCAATTTGTAAGAAGCTTGACATGGGAGAACTTAAATTTACTAATGTTACTTTGCAGATGGCAGATAGAACTGTAAAATACCCTAAGGGTGTTTTAGAGGATGTACCTGTTAGAGTAGGAAAATTTTTCATTCCTGTTGACTTTGTTGTCCTTGATATTGATGAGGATGCTCATATCACCATCATTCTAGGTAAACCTTTCCTACATACTGCAGGTGCCGTCATTGATGTTAAAAACGGAAGTTTAACCCTTTCTGTAGGGGATGATAAAGTGACATTTAATCTTAATAATGCAATGAAAAACCCCATGATAGAGCAGTCATGTTATAGGATCGATATTATTGATGAAATTGTTTTAGATGACATGCTTCGATCCCTTACAAAGGATCCCCTAGAGGCCATTTTGTATTTGGATGCTAATGCAGGTGAAGGAGATTCGGAAATTAATGCTATAGGCCACGAATTGAACAATGAGAAATGACTTTAGAGAAGAGCCAAAGGTATCAATCATTGCCTCAGCAATCATATGCCATCAAGGAGGTAACACAGCGTGAAATGAAACCCCTTCCCCCTAATTTAAAATATGCTTTTCTAGATGATGCCGAGTTGTATCCAGTCATAGTTAGTTCTAAACTTACCGATAGTCAACTTGAAAAGTTGCTTGCTGTGCTTAAAACTCACAAAAAGGCTATTGGTTATACACTTGATGATCTAACTGGAATAATTCCTGATTTTTGCATGCATAGAATTCATCTAGAAGATGGCTTATTGTATANGGCCATAAGCCTTGTATACAGGGACAAAGGAGACTTAACCCTAACATGCAGGAAGTGGTGAAGAAAGAGGTTCTCAAACTTCTTGATCCAGGTATCATTTATGCTGTGCCAGATTCTCAATGGGTAAGTCCAGTGCAGGTAGTCCCTAAGAAGGGGGGAAAACTATGGTGCGAAATGATAAAAATGAACTTATCCCCACTAGGGTTGTTACAGGCTGGCGAATGTGCATTGACTACCGGAAATTTAATGTTGCCACCAAAAAGGATCATTTCCCTCTACCTTTTATTGATCAAATGTTTGAAAGGCTAGCAACTAATAAATATTTTTGTTATCTAGATGGTTATCCTGGATTCTTCCAAATACCTATCCATCCTGATGATCAATCCAAAACTACATTTACATGCCCCTATGGCACTTTTGCTTACCGTAGAATGCCTTTTGGTCTATGTAATGCCCCTGCTACCTTTCAAAGATGTATGATGGCTATATTTTCTGAGTTCATAGAGTCTAGCATGGAAGTCTTCATGGATGATTTTAGTGTCTATGGTACTGATTTTGATTCATGTTTGGCTAACCTAACTAAAGTGCTTAAAAGATGTGAACAAGTGAATTTGGTCCTCGATTGGGAGAAATGCCACTTTATGGTGACGGAAGGGATTGTCTTAGGACATCTAGTCTCTGAAAGAGGTATTGAAGTAGATAAAGCTAAAATCCAAGTTATTGAACAATTACCTCCACCAGTAAGTGTAAAAGGTGTTAGAAGCTTTCTCGGTCATACAGGGTTTTACCGTAGATTCATCAAAGATTTCTCTAAAATTGCTAAACCCTTAACACAATTTCTATTAAAAGATGTTGAGTTTAATTTCACCGATGAATGCCTTGAATATTTTAATTTGATTAAACAAGCACTAATCTCAGCACCAATCATTCAATCACCCGATTGGGAATTACCTTTTGAAATTATGTGTGATGCTAGTGACTATGCTGTAGGTGCCGTGTTAGGTCAGAGGAAAGACAAGATTTTTCATGCTATTTACTATGCTAGTAAGACTTTAGATCCAGCTCAAATTAACTATGCAACAACTGAAAAAGAACTGCTTGCTATAGTGTATGCTCTCGATAAATTTCGCTCTTATCTTATAGGTTCGAAAGTTATTATTTACACTGACCATGCAGCTTTAAAGTACTTACTTGGCAAGAAAGAAGCAAAACCGAGGCTTATTAGGTGGATTTTGCTCCTTCAAGAATTCGATCTAGAAATCCGTGCCAAAAAGTTGCAGAGAATGTGGTTGCAGACAACCTATCTAGGATTCGATATGAAGATGGAGAGATTTCAACTCCTATTGATGACTCTTTCCCTGATGACCATCTTTTGGCTGTGATTTCTAGCACTCCATGGTTTGCTGATTATGCTAATTATGTAGTTGGAGGAGTGTTACCTCCCGGTCTTGTCAGCAACGGAAAAAGGTTTTACATGATGTTAGGCGTTATTTTTGGGATGACCCTAACTTGTTTCGTGAGTGTGCAGATGGCTTATATCGCAGAGGTGTACCAGATTGGGAGGTCTATGGAGTTCTGCACCATTGCCACTCATCACCTTATGGAGGACGACATGCCGGGCCCGCCAAAACGACGTTTAAGGTGTTGCAATCCGGTTTCTACTGGCCTACGATACTCAAGGATGCTAGAGACTTTGTCATGTCTTGTGATTCGTGCCAACGGACAGGTAATATCTCAAAAAGGCATGAAATGCCTCAAACAGGTATTTTAGAAGTTGAAATCTTCGATGTTTGGGGTATTGATTATATGGGTCTATTCCCTTCTTCTAACGGTAATTGTTTTATATTGGTCGCTGTGGATTATGTTTCCAAATGGGTGGAAGCAATTGCTTCTCCCCATAGTGATGCTAACACCGTTCTCAGAATGTTTAAGCAGGTTATTTTTCCTAGGTTCAGAGTCCCTAGAGCTATCATTAGTGATGGGGGAACGCACTTTCATGAGAAAAGGTTGGATAAGCTGCTGGAGAAATACCGTGTTTACCACAGGAGGGGATTGGCATATCACCCACAAACCAGTGGTCAAGTCGAGGTTTCAAACCGAGAAATCAAGTCCATTCTAGAGAAGACAGTAGCGAAATCGAGTAAGGATTGGAGTAGCAAGGTTCATGATGCTTTATGGGCGTACAGTACAACATTTAAAACTCCAATTGGCACTTCCCCATATAGACTAGTTTATGGAAAAGCGTGCCATCTTCCAGTAGAACTTGAATACAAAGCTTATTGGGCAATCAAGGAATTAAACATGGATGCTAAGCTTGCGGGTGAAAGACGGTTGCTACAGTTGAATGAATTAGATGAATTCCGGCTAGGAGCATATGATAGTGCCAAAATTTATAAAGAAAAGACGAAAAAATGGCACGATAAACGAATCAAGAAAAGGGAGTTTCAAGTCGGTGATAAGGTTCTATTGTTTAACTCAAGACTTTGATTATTCCCTGGAAAGCTGAAATCTAGATGGAGTGGCCCCTTTACAGTCATAAATTTTAGCAAATTTGGCTATGATGAAGTTTAAAGTGAAAAGGGTGAAATATTTAAAGTTAACGGTTAACGGTTGAAGCCATACTGTGAAGGAGATGTCATCGGTTTGGTTGAAGTCATCCAACTCGATGATCCCAAGACGCCTTGATCACTAATGCAGCCATGGTCAAGCTAGTGACCTTAAAAGAGCGCTCCTCGAGAAGCAACCCGAGCTTTCTATCCCTTCTTTTCTCTTTATGAATGTGTTTTTGCGTGTTTTTCTGTGTTTTCGTAGTTCAGTTTAGCTTTCGCTTTGATTTTATGAAGTCTAGCTAAGGGTCTAAGTGTTTAATGTTTAATTAGGGTAATTAAGGAGAGTTTAAGAGTTAAAACGTGCTTAAGTGTTGATTAATAATAATAATTTATAAGTTAATTCATTAATTAGGGAGAAAAAGAAAAAAATCAGCAAAATAGAGCTATAGAAAGTACCTGTGGGCGCAGCTGTAGACATCTAATTTAGTCCCCGGTCCCGTGGTAAGACTCCATGATGAACAATAAAACCCACTTCTCTAGATTATTGGACTTAATTTTATATAAGCTCAATATTTGATTAAAAAAAAAACGAGTTTTAGCGTAGCGCGACTCAGCAAGTCGCGCTGACACAACAGTGTGACAAGTAAACCAGCGCTAGCTGCGCAGCGTGACAGCTTGTGTCAGCCAGCGTTATTAAACTTGTAACGCTATCTGGCCAGCGTGGTAAAACCTGTCACGCTACACATTTTTCTTATAAATACCCTTTTTTCTCCTCTAAAACGATCCTATTGACTTTCTTGATTTTTTCTACCCATTCTCACACTTTCAAAACCGATTCTCTTATAATCCTAAACTTACTTTCTCTCTCTTTTTCCTCCTCTTCTCTTTACACTTAAACCTTCCTCCATCAAATTATCTTTTTATTTCATTTCTAATAGTAATAAATAAGCGAATTTTTTACAATAATTTCAGTAAATAAACGAATTTACTCAAAATAGTAATAAATAAGCGAATTTATTACATTTTTTTTCAATAATTTCAGTAAATAAGCGAATTTAGTCAAAATAGTAATAATGAGCGAATTTATTACCTTATTTCCAGTCAAAAGAAAACTTATTCAAAATACTAATACTAATTTATTTGCTAAGTGTTTTGATAAATAAGCGAATTTATTAAAATCTATTTTCGATTTCAGTTTCGAGAGCCTTTGCTCTCTA
The DNA here is from genome assembly GCA_016808085.1 of Suaeda aralocaspica. Classification (NCBI taxonomy): domain Eukaryota; kingdom Viridiplantae; phylum Streptophyta; class Magnoliopsida; order Caryophyllales; family Amaranthaceae; genus Suaeda; species Suaeda aralocaspica. The sequence continues at coordinate 841,526 of PYUH01000410.1, read as the reverse complement.
AAATTTGCTACGCCCATTGGTTAATGAGGAGCTCATGGCTCTGGATATGAAAGCCTCGAAAAACGATTCGAGCATACTTTGATTGTCGTCTTACTCAGACTCAATCAAAGTGGGGGCTAACTGTAGACACCTAATTTAGTCCCCCTGTCCCGCGGCAGGACTCTATGATGATTAAAAAACTCATTTCTCTAGAAGATTGGATAATCGAGTATACTTGGGCATAAAAATAAATCTCGGATATTATAAAATTTCCATTCTTATTTAACGGACCTTTTATCCCAATGCCTCTTTTATTATTTTAAATACATAAATTAAATTAAATTAAATTAAAAAAAAAGATCTTTCAAAAAAAAAAACAACGTAGCGCGCTTAATTTAGTCACGCTGACAGCTCAGCGTGACTAAGTTAGCAGCGCTACTCTAGTAGCGTTGTAGGGTTTCCTGCGCTACTGGGCCAACGCGATTCGGCGTACCGCGCTGGCAGCCCAGCGCGATTAGGGTTCCCACGCTGTTATAAAAACCTTCATTTCCTTCATTTCTCAAAATACTTTTTTTTTACTTATTCTCTCCCTCATACTTAATTAATCCGATCATTGCTTTTAAACAACCTTATTTTTTATAATAATTATTTATTATTTATTTGCTATTTATTTTAAAAAAACTTGCTACAAATTTTTATAATATTGAAACAATAATTCGACTGTGCCCAAATTAACACTCGACGACTCCAATCTTCATACGGGAAGTGGTACGTTTCCTGAGAGCCCTAAAAATCAAACTTGTGGATTTGTTGTTGTTGGTTTTCCGAATCATTTACCGCTTTTATCATTTTGTTTTTGTTAAAGGGCTTAATTTGAATTAATTTATCACATTAAACTAAGATAATTTTTGGATAAATTGTATCATGCTCGGAACCTTGAATTAATCTTAACGACGATTTGACTAAATTATTAGGTTTTATGTGATTTCACCTTAATAATAGTAATTTTGTGTTAGGTTGTAAATTATTATTTAGTGGTTCTCTATATAATTTGTGTATAATTGAGAGAAAACTAGTAATGGCCGCCTACGGGCTAATATGACGCACTCCGCCATATTAGTACCTTCACCCCCGTATCAAACCTTTGGTTCGTAAGATCAAAACTTGGAGTCATCCCCATGGGATCGATAGGGTTATTCGTGCAATTTAGATTATCGTCCCGTATTCGTGTCCCATTCGTAATCATTCTAAATACACGGTTTATGAGTTTGATTCCTAAAACTCATTGGCGACTCTTTACTAGCATCGTCCGTATTCGTATATTATTATCTCACTCGAAAAAGGATAATTAAAAAAAAACACCAAAATAGCGTAGCACGACAGACTTTGTCACGCTAACGTCGCAGCGTCACAAAGCTTGCTGCGCTACACCTGCAGCGTGACAAACTTTATAGCGCTGCACAATCAACGTGACAAACTCTGTCACGCTACCACGCTAGCGCGACTGAAATTCCTGCGCTCCTGTTTTTTTTTGCAAAATACTTCTAAAAAAGTCCATTTCACCTTTCCTTAAGCCAATTTTTTAGGTCTAACTTGACCTATGGACGGTTTGGGAAAGGTGACTGATCAATGAATGCCAATGAATTGGTTAGTGAGCGTTAATTTAGTTTGTTGACTGATCATAGTGAACCGATAGCCCTAGGTTTCCATTAATAGAGTTTAATCGTAATTTTCCTGCCATTTCTCTAGTTTCAATTCTTAGTGTTCTTAATTCTAGGAACCATTTACCGAAATTTCCACCAAGGCCCATTACACGCTTTAGGCTTTTTAGAGCTAGTAGGATTTAATAGCTTCCTTGAGGATTCGATCCCTGCTTCCCTAGTTATATTAGTTAGTGTTGTTCGGTCATTTTTGAGAGGTGTGCGACAACCTGTTCACTAACCTAAAAAGGAAAGACAGCCAATTCGCCAATGCTTTGGCTAAATTAGCATCAATGGTCCGCATCCCAAGCTCTTTGACAGAAATGCTCTTGGTGGTCAAAAAAAGAAAAGTACAAACTTATATTTGCTTGGTTGAAGAAGATAATGAGGTGAACTACGTCACAAATGAGGAACAATTGTATAGTTATGATGTGGCACGCCAAATCATGCCACGTGTCAGCATAATATTGGGCCACGTGTCCACTAAAAGTCCAGGTGGCACTGCCACTTGGCACTGACTGGACCACCAAGGTGGGCTCCACACGGCCATGTGTCGTTGTAAGATTGGGCCACGTGTCCACAACAAATACTTAAAAGAAGAGAAACCTCTGCCACGTGTCGCAATCCTATTCGAGGCTACAAGGTAGGGAAAAAAGGAGGAATTTGGGCCTTGAGGCTTGAATGCAAAAGCCCATGAGGCTTGATCAAGCATCAACCAATTAGACGATGACAAATGTCATCGTCCTATTTGTTGGCCTCCAAACCTAAGGCTATAAATACCCCTCAAAATCATCATTTTGGGGGCATTCAACATTCAAACATTCAATCAAATCTTCATTCATCACACTAAGAGAATTTCTCTCACTAGTTTCCCTCTCTAGATTACCAAATTGCTAATTATTGTTAATTTGCCTTAATCCTCATACAAATACTTACTTAAGCATCGGAGGGGGAAAAAATCCTACGAGGATTTTATTCCCTTGTTTTGCAGGAATCGAGGTCCGAGCCATCAGGAAGTGAACAAGCCAACACCTGTCCATCTGACGTGTAGTCCTCTAGTTCCCTCTCCACGTATTCAGTTGAAGAGACCTTACCAAGAACTCTTTCTACATCATTTGGCGCCGTCTGAGGGGAGGGCACCTGAGGATGACTGGTGGTTCACATCCAACCGAGGATGAGACTCGGTACCTTGATCAATCCGGGAACTATGAAACCGGACAAGGAACTGGCTCTCCTAAGGGGAAAGCAACAGAGGATCAACCCGTGACTATGGGTCAACTCAAGAGTATCTTGGAAGGTCTCAAAGAGTCCTTTACGGATGCTCTACGGGAGCATTCCTCCAAGAGAACTCATGAGGAGGGTGATCCTCGCCAGAGAAAGCTTAAAGGGAAGTCGTGTCAAGAAGATCAAGGTGAAGGAAAACTAACTTTCCAAGAGAAAGTTGAAAAAATCAAGAAGGAAAGAACTCCATTGAAAGCTCACTGGGGTGCACTCAGAAAGTATCCTGTCACTCCTAAGTATAAGCCAAAACGGGAGGTGGCCAAAGGACAAACTGAAGTAAGCAGGACAAGATCTGATGCTAGAGAATTCATTGAATTCAAAAAGTCATTAGCTCATGATGCTAGAGAGTATCTTGAGGCTAAGAGAACTTCGAGTAAGGATGCTAGAGAAGTAATCAATGAAAGGAGGGCATCTAGCAGAGATGCAAGAGAATATTTGAACTCCAAACGAGCCCAGCGTGAACAAAGTCGATCTGACTTGTCGGGTTCAACAGCAACCAAAGAGATGTCTGATTCACATCCATTCACTCTCGAATCAGATAAGCATGATGATGAAGAGAATCTGAGATACAAGATTGAGAAGAAGAAAGCTGAGAAAGCAGATCAAGCTAGAAGAGAGCAAATGATCCAATACTGGGAAAACAGGGTGAGACCTGAGGAGCTTTATATGGCCAAGCAAGTACCTAATGATCCTACGGGGATCATCGGGGATAAAGCGGGTTCTATGTCTATGAATTGGACAACCCCATTTGCTGCATCAATCATGATGGCTCCTCGCCCAGTTAAGTTTAAGATGCCTAATGTAGAGGCTTTTGATGGAACAACTGATCCAGAAGAACATTTGGCAACATACAAACACTTGATGTATTTTCAAGGTTTGGATGACGCAACTTGGTGCCGCTATTTCCCAGCAACACTTAAGGGAATAGCTCAGAAGTGGTTTAATAGTTTACCTAACCAATCCATCAACAGTTTCCATGAGTTGAGTACAACCTTTGTACATCATTTCATGGCTAACAAACGTGAGAAGAAGACGAGTATGCACTTAGCCAAGATTGTGCAAGGTGAGAAGGAATCATTAAGAAGTTACGTCCAAAGGTTCAATCTTGAATCATTGCAGATACCTAACCTCTCTGAAGGAGTTGCCTTTGATAGCTTCTTCAGAGGGCTGCGTGATGGAACCTTTAAGTTTGATGTGGTCAGAAGGAATTGTAAAACCTTGAAGGGGATTCTGGAGGAGGCTGAATGCTTCATCCATGCTCAGGAGCTATGTGCTTCCACCCGCAAAGACAGGAAGGATGATAAGAAGAATGATTATGGTTCAAAGAACATGGATCAAAAGAGGCATGCCACATGGATGGCTGGCTCATCAAGCAAGGGAAATTCTCAACATCGTAAGAGAAAGTCGAATGATACACCAAGGTTTGAGTTCACCAAGGATCTCCATTCTGTCTTCAAGGAGATCCGAGGTAAATTTGATATTGACGATCCTCCACCTTTGAGAACCCCAAAGGAAGATCGGGATTCGAGTAAGTATTGCTACTTTCATAAAGATGTGGGGCATCATACAAATGATTGCTTCAGTCTTAGAAGAACTCTTGACGCTCTTGCTTCTAAAGGGAAGATTGGTCAGCACCTGATCAAGTCATCCAACAAGAATGTAAAACAAAAGTCAGATTCTAAAGACGAAAAGCCAAAGGAGGATTATGATACTGACAAAGAAGATGTTATCTATGTAATCTCGGGTGGGTTTGCAGCTGGCGGACCTACCATGAGAGGAAGCAAAGAGTATGTTCGAAGCCTTGCTCGAGAATCATCCCCTGAAACAGGGGCAGATGCAAAAACCAAGTTTCCTGAAGTATTGATCAGCGACAGAGATCGAGGCAAGGTTCGAACACCTCATGATGATCCCTTGGTGGTAGAGTTGAAAGTAGCAAACATGAAAGTAAAAAGAATACTTGTTGATACGGGAAGTTCATCCGATATCATTAGTTACAGCTGTCTGAGGAAGTTGAAATACGATTCTTCTAAGCTTGAGCCTATCCACCATCCCATCATTGGGTTTGGAGGAGGAGTTATCAATCCATTAGGAACTGTCACCTTGTCGGTTCGAATGGGAGATAAAGATTATGCTAGAAACATGTTCGTCAAGTTCCTTGTGGTGAAGGAGCTACAAGCGTATAATGTGATCCTTGGAAGACCAACTCTGAATGCTGTTAGGGCAGTAATTGTTACTCATCTCATGCTCATGAAGTATGAGTGTAACAATGGAAATGTGGGAACCATCCATGGAGATCAGCAGTTGGCAAGAGAATGCTATGTTACAACACTTAAAGCTGAAGCGTGGTCAGGTAATGTTGGGGAAACAAGTAAGAAAAGAAAGATTGAAGAAGCCCCCAAAGATCAAGTGATGGTTATTCATAGTTTGAATCAAGTTCCTAGACCTCAACCTGGAGGTGAACATGAAGACTTTGTGTTGGATGAGTTGAAGCCTGACAGAACGGTGAAAATTCAACAGACCAGGGCATCTCTGCTAACTTTGCTTCCGTAGGCTATCCTCAGACCAATGGACAAGTTGAAGCTTTCAATAAGATAATTGGTGATGGACTGAAGAAGAAGCTTGAGAAGGCTAAAGGATTATGGGTCGATGAGCTGTACAATGTTTTATGGTCGATAAGAACCACCGTCAAGAACTCAACTGGAGAAACTCCCTTCATGTTAGTATACGGAGCTGAAGCTGTTCTTCCCATTGAAATGTGTGAACCTACTGTCAGAGTAATGCTATATAATGAAGATGCGAATTGGGAATTGATGAAAGCTGCTCTTGATACCTTACCTGAGGTGAGAGGCAATGCCTTGCTTAGACAGCAACTGTACAAGCTTCGGATGGCTAGAGAACATAATAAAAGAGTTAACAATAGGCCCATGAAGCTTGGAGATCTAGTTTTGAGGAAAATGGAAGCCATAGGAAGGGCAAATGAGCAAGGCAAGTTGACTCCAAATTGGGAAGGTCCCTACGAGATTGTGGAAATTGTGCGAGATGGTACTTATCGACTTAAGAGTTTGGATGGTTATGAACTGCCACGAACTTGGAATGCTAATAATTTAAAGAGGTATTACATGTAATCCTGATTTACGGAATCAGATGAATAGGCTACGGCCATATAAATAAGGTCCAAGTTGATCTTTTTTATAGAAATTGGAGTTTACATTTGTATTAAAATTGGCTACGGGCCATAATTAATGAAAACTCTGTTTCTGTATATGTGATAATTTAATTTATTACATTTTATTTTGCTTATTAAGCAAGGCTAGGGCAAGACCCTAGAGCCCTGGGTAACTTCCCATTAGGGCAAGACTAGGGCAAGATCCCAAAGTCAAACTTTGTTACTTAAGCAAAAAGAGACTTAAGACAAAGGAAGTAGGACTCAGGGTCTTACAATTAGACCAAGTGTCTTAAAAGTGGGACTAAGGGTCTTACAATTAGACCAAGTGTCTTAAAAGTGGGACTAAGGGTCTTACAATTAGACCAAGTGTCTTAAAAGTGGGACTAAGGGTCTTACAATTAGACCAAGTGTCTTAAAAGTGGGACTAAGGGTCTTACAATTAGACCAAGTGTCTTAAAAGTGGGACTAAGGGTCTTACAATTAGACCAAGTGTCTTAAAAGTGGGACTAAGGGTCTTACAATTAGACCAAGTGTCTTAAAAGTGGGACTAAGGGTCTTACAATTAGACCAAGTGTCTTAAAAGTGGGACTAAGGGTCTTACAATTAGACCAAGTGTCTTAAAAGTGGGACTAAGGGTCTTACAATTAGACCAAGTGTCTTAAAAGTGGGACTAAGGGTCTTACAATTAGACCAAGTGTCTTAAAAGTGGGACTAAGGGTCTTACAATTAGACCAAGTGTCTTAAAAATGTGACTAAGAGTCCTTGAAAATGCTAAGGGCATTAAGATTAAAAAGCTATAATACTTGCTTCGATTCCTTAAGTTTAAGGGCAATCAATACTAGGACTTCTAGTAAACTTAGGGATCTCAGCAAAAGGCTGATCCGGTTAAACTTGAAGCTTAATTTGGGGCAAAGAGAACCCTACAAGCCTATCAGAAATGGAAAAAGGAGATAAAATTTCAAAGTTACATTTAAAATACTTCTTATGAGGAAGTATTCTCCATAGGGAACAATAAGAGTTTCCATTGGTGGGTTAGTTATGAACTTCCTAAGGGAAATCATAATTAAAGTTCCTAAGATCCCATGGGGAACCTTGAGAAGGTGAACTAAGAGTTCATATTTTTTAAACCTGTGATGCAGAATTTTTTAAACCTGTGATGCAGGATCCCATGGGGAACCTTGAGAAGGTGAACCAAGAGTGATCAAGGAATAAGCAAGAAATCAACAAAAGAGTGCATTGGTGAAAGAAATTTAAATAAAATATTACAAGAAACACTTTAAAAGTGTTCCTACTGAAGTCGCTGTTCAAAATATGCTAAACTAAAATTGTTCAAAGAAGATTAAACACAATCATTAAATTTTTTGAAGAGCATCAGCCTTGATGTTTGTCATTATGAACTTCTGAAGCCTCTTTGCTCTTCTCTTCTTCTTCTGGCTTCTCCTTTTCAAAACTCTCCTCTTCATCTTCACTCCCTTCCTGAGCTTCTTCTTCCTCTGAATAATCAAAAGAGGGAGGCGGAGTTGCTTCAGCTTGTTTTTTGATATGAACCATGTTGACATAGTTCAATCTTCTTTCAAAGGAGTCAAAGGCTAGATATTCCTCTAACCCCATTCCCCAAGCTTCCAAGCACATCTCTCTAAGGAAGGCTTGACCCTCCATGTACTTCTCAACAGCAGTGGTTGAGATCTTTGTTCAGCCTCCTCCTTTTGATTTTTCAGCTTCTCCTTCTCCTCCTCAGCTTC